>CM027122.1:20989400-21093484 GCA_015476505.1 Urochloa ruziziensis | reverse complement strand
TGAATGGGTTGTGCCCACTCTGGTAAGAGGCTTAGTTTTCAAAGATGAGGTTTAAACCTAAATGAGCCTATTAAATTTGAAAACACAGACTTATTTTCACACATCAATACATGCATATAGCAAAATTTATAGGCTAATCCAAGTTCAAGTTTCATAGGGGTTTCATCAAATGAGGTGCCATATAGGAAAAAATGATGACATGGCAAGGATTTATGAAAGAGAGAAATAATGGGTTTCATTAGATGAAACTTGGGTTACCTATTTTGAAGACTATGACTCTTGATGATATTAGCATTGGGATCTAGAGATTTCATCTCTCATCAAATTTCATCCAATCACTTATAGCAATTGAATGCAATGGCTCTAGCTTCTATGAAATTGTGAAAAGAAACTATGCATTGATAGATCTGTTTCATCCATAGTTTCACAGGTCTTTTGATGAGATGGTGTCACTCTTACTAATGTGTATGAAACTGCCTGTGATTAAATTAGGGGAATTCTTACTACACTAGCTAAATAAATTTGGCAACCCTTACCCGTCCCAGCAAACTATGAAATTAGACATTCGCCTACTTCTTTGAGTAGGGTGTTGGTATGCCTGCGATTTCTCATCGACACTCTGACTTCTATGGATTTGATTTTATTCTCTTCAACAAATTCTTGTGGTGCTAGGTGATGGACGACGACAGTGCAACCGAGGAGAACCTTTGGCGATACGACACAAAATAGAAGCAAAGAAACTAGCGACCACAAAAGTGATAGTAAGGCTATTGAGGAAAGAAATAGCTAAGGTAAGGCGATTGAGGCAAGAAATAAGCAATGGTAAGGCTACTGTGAAACAACAATCTTATTTCATGGGAGTTTTATGGCATAAATTCTATGCCATCATCAATTAGCTATATGAATAGAGGGGAGTTTCATCGTATGAAACTCCACTAGCACTTTACCTAGTTTTCACTCCAGGTAACTGTCACTACTAGAGAAGCCCTGTTAGCACCTGTTGAGAACTCCCTTTAGCACCGTTTTCTAACCGGTGCTAATCTTTCGGTGCTAAAGGGTGTGGTTTAGCACCGAGTAAAATACCCGGTGCTAAAGGCTACTTTAGCACTCGGCTCGTCTAGCTTACCACCAGGTGCTAAGAAATTTACACCAAAACAAAATGGTTCTCCTATCTTTCTCTCCCCTCCCCTCTCTTTTCTACCACCATGATCTTTCTCTGTGTTCTTGTTCTTGAAGAACATAGAAGAACATAGATAAAATATGATAAATAGGTGGGAAAATGAGAAGAAAAAAGATAGATATAACAAACTAACTTCTATAGGATAAAGAACAAAGAGCTTCACTTAAATACAACATCTATTTAGGAAAGATTGAATCCAGAAAAAAATTGGAAATCAACTTCCCTTCCGCGCCGACAGGCCACGAGGCGCCCTCCCGGCGGGCCCGCCGCGCCCGTCGGGGCGCGAGCCCGCCCGCGCCGCTCCGTGCGCCTCGCCCGTGCCTCCGTCGGCCGCCGCCGCGCCACGCTCCGCGTGCCCCCCCCGAGCGCGTGCACGCCCGCGCCCCGCCCGCGTGCCCCCGCACGCAGCAGCCGCCGCCCGCTGCCCCCACGCGCACCTGCCATGCGCGCGGCAGCCGCCGCCGCCCGCTACCCTGAAGGACCGAAACGGCGACCAGAGAGGGGGGGAGGAACGGGAGCGATAAAAAAATCTTTCTAACCGATACGGCTATTCTCCCAAACAACTCCGAAACCTCCGAGAGCAATCTGCCAAGATCAGTAGCCACTGTCAAGCTACGACCCTAGGAACAAGAAACGAGCAGGGAACTCGAACCAATCGAAACGAACACCAAAACGATCGAAACGCGGCTCGATCTAACACACCCAGGGGGGCGTTAAACCGGCCAGGGGGGCGGTTAACCGCCCGGGCCTGGGTGGCTCGGGAAAAAGTCAAAACAAAAGTGGATCTCCCAAACCGCTTGAGCTCTTGAGGCGAGATTTGGTCAGATGATCTAGACCTCCAGTGGAGTGTTTTCCCAAAAGATCTCGGCCTCTAACTCAGTACAACTCCCGGAATCGCAGATCTCGCGAAGAACACCATGACCTCGAGTTCATCCCGAAAATCTCAAATCCAGAGCGATTCTCGGCGTTTGGGGGCAAAGGATCACCAGCAAAAGAGGCACAAGGCACTCATACGTGAATCCCCCAAAGAAATCCGAGAGAAAACGCCCTAGAACAAGAAGAACGAAAATCCCCCAAAAATAGCTCCGAAAATACCCACGAAAATAGAAAAGGAAAGGGAGCTCGGGAAATCAAATCATGGCACAAAGATGAGCAGCACAAACTCAATCACATAACCATGAATTCACCTATACAAACTAGAATGATTCGAAGTAGTTCTAGGTGGAGGGGATGAAGGGAAAACTAGTTCAAAGGAAAACCTAAAGAGATAACTAGAGAGATACAGCCACCAGCCCTGAAGGGGCCTATTAGTAGTCCAAGTGGTGGTGCTCTAAAGACTAAACTACCCCTAAGTGATACATACCCCTCAGGGGCAAATTTGACATTTGATCTCAGATATTTTCCGGCTCGGGCACCTTCCACTGCAAGCTAGCTTCCCTCCGACGCAAGCCTTGCAGTCACGCCGCGTGTCCTCCGGATCGAAGCTCCTCGACGCCGTTCTTGGGCCAGCCTAGGGGGGGCGGTTAAACCGGCCCTGGGGGGCGGTTAAACCGCCCCTGTCAGCCCACACGGCCCAGCTGCCCAAGTTCGCCTCGTCGAGTCCTCGGTCCTTGGTTTTGAGGCCCAAACCAAGGGAAACCGTCCACCGATGATTTTGTGGCCAAATCACCAAACCCCGCGCGCAAACTTCGGTTGTTAGCCGCCACCTTGCGCCGGCTTCTCGTCCGCGTACGAGCTTCGGTTGTGAGCCGCTACCTCGCACCGGAACCACGTCCCCTTGCTCGTTCTTGCCAGCATGTGAACCGCACTTGATCCACCGGCCATCGGGTCCCTCGAACCAAGCCTACTTGTCTCTCTCCGCTCCTCGGAGGCCGCCATGGCTAAGACCTTTCGCGCCTGTTCTTCACCTGCACCAATGCAACCAAGCCGCATTCTACACCTGCAATACTTGAGCCAAGGGAAACGTCAATCCACACCACGTTGTCAATCACTCATCACACCAGGAAGCGACCATCCACCGGTCCTCGGACACACTGGGTCCTCAATCTCCCCCTTGATGAGTGCATTGACAACACACACATAGTAACCAATTGATATGAAGAAAATATAAAAGAAATCGAAAACAAGACTCAAGCAAGTGACTAAAAGCAAGAACAAGCCGAGAACAAAGTCACTCTGCAAGAGAAAGCTCCAGAAACGCCGACCCTTCAAGAAGAAGCGAAAGGGCTCAACACCATCGGCAAAAGAGCAAAAGCACAAAGCACAAATCACAAACTTCAAAACTTCCAACTCACTTTTCAGGACATCAAAGCACTCCCCCTGCAAAGATGCAACTCCCCCTGAACAAGTGAACTTGTGCGTGCGAAAAACACTCGAAAATGGCTCAACTCTCCACAAAGCTTGTGCTCTCAGCACAGGGGCGGTTAAACCGCCCAGGCAGGGGCGGTTAAACCGCCCCTGGCAAATGACCAAAGTGAAAAGAGCCAAAATTTCACAAACCAACTCGCAACGATGCCGTTCCAACTTGAAAACCTTCCACATGTGCCCAGCAAGATTTTCCAATGATCAAACTCTCAGAAACTTCACAAATTTTTAGAAAACCTCATTTGGCAAAACTCTTCCTTCTCACACAATTTCGACAAATTCTAGAGCAAATAACTTTCTCAAGGATTCAGCAACATCTCCCCCTTGCAAAATGCTCCAGAAATTCTCCCCCTTGTTGACAATGCACACATCAAGGCAAAATGTACAAAATGCAACTACAAGCTTCTCAAATATACAATGAGCAATACAAAATGCTACAAGTTAGAGAAGAGGCAAACAAGATAGTTCATCATGTCACACGGGCATTGCCATCAAGAAGGTGAAGACATATATCCAATTGACAAAGCCATGAGCAAAGTTGTGGAGTTTTATCAAAAATGTCACCACATGAGCAAAGTCCTAACCATGGATTGTTCAAGCAAAAATGAACTTCATCTCACCAAAATCATGAAAGGACAAGCATTCTTGACAAAAGATCATCATAAACGCCCAAGTTCTACCTCATGTCATGTCAAAGCACGGAGCCATGTGTTCACTTCTCATGGGAGACTTCTCCGGCAAACAACATGCAACCGCTTAGCACCCATGTGTGCAAGTGTGTGCAATGGTGAAAGCATAGAGACATGAGCATAAATTTCAGCAAATATTTCTTTCTCTCATCTTTCTTCTTTCATGCATAGACATCCTCATTTTTCAAGTTTTTCAAGTTAAGCATGGTACATGAAATGTCTTTGCGACAGAAAGAAGCTTATGCTCCTCCACAAGATAAAGCATGGGCTAAACATTTACAATGACAAAGGTCTTTGACCCAATTGAAAAGAATATCACACCCTAACATGATCTTAAGCCAGATATAGCCATTTCGGCTCAAACAAGACATGCAAAGGCATTTACTCATGGGTGAAGGATTTAAGTTCAGTTTGTCATTTTAATTCGAAAAGAGACTATCTCAAAAGAATATATATCAAAACCATCAAGAGCATAGCCATCCATACAAGTAATCCCTAGCCAGCCTGCCTAAACTCTAAAATGTAGCAAGTTGTACCAATCACTGCATATAGGAGAAGCTCATCCTAAGATATGATACAAAAGATGAAATCAAGATACAAAAGCAAGAAAAATGTACATCAAGATACAAAGATGGTACAAAATATACATATGCTACAAGAGAAGCCTCCAAAACTCAGCTCAGAAAACCGCACACACACCAAGTTCTCCTCGCAAGCGGGTGAAGGTAACTTGGTCAAGTGGCTTAGTGAAAGTGTCTGCAAGCTGGTTTTGGGTAGAAACATGGGCAAGCTCAATATCACCTTTCTCTACATGATCTCTCAGAAAGTGGTACCTCACTTCTATGTGTTTGGTTTTGGAATGAAGCACGGGATTTTTGGCTACAGCTTATGGCACTGGTGCTATCACAAAGAAGTGGAACATGGGACATGTCTAAGCCAAAATCTCTCAAGGTGTATGTGATCCAAAGCAACTGAGAACAGCAGCTAGCAGCAGCAACATACTCGGCCTCTGTGGTGGATTGGGCTACACTAGACTGCTTGCGAGAAGACCAAGACACAAGAGACGAACCAAGAAACTGACACTGACCAGAAGTAGACTTGCGATCAACACGACATCCAGCAAAATCCGCATCAGAAAAACCATGAAGTGCAAGAGTGGAATCAGCAGAATACCAAAGACCCAGCTCAGGAGTAAACTTGAGATACCTGAAAATCCTCTTGACGGCCTGACGATGTGAGGTCCTCGGTGAAGCCTGAAAACGAGCGCACAGACACACGCTGAACTGTATGTCCGGCCTCGTCGCCGTCAAGTAGAGGAGGGAGCCGATCATGCTCCGGTACTCCTTCTGGTCCACTGGTTCTCCGTCCTCATCCGCATCCAAAGCTGTAGTCGTACTCATCGGCGTAGTCATCGGCTTGGAGTCGCTCATGTCGAATTTCTTGAGAATGTCCTTGGTGTACTTGCTTTGGTGCACGAATGTCCCATCCTTGGTTTGCTTGATCTGCAGCCCGAGAAAGAACTGCAACTCTCCCATCATCGACATCTCAAATTCCCTGCTCATATCGTCTGCAAACTTGGCAACAAGATCATGAGAAGAGCCACCAAAAATGATATCATCCACGTAATCTGAACGATTAAAAGATCATTGCCATTTCTCAGCAAGAAGAGCGTCTTATCAACCTTCCCCATCACAAACCCCTTGCTAAGCAAGAACCCTCTCAACCTGCCATACCACGCTCTGGGTGCTTGCTTTAGGCCATATAAAGCTCGGTGGAGTTTGTACACTCGGTGTGGGTATCTCTCACTCTCAAAACCCGGGGGCTGCCTCACATACACTTCTTCCTCGATCACCCCATTCAAGAAGGCACTCTTCACATCCATTTGGTACAATTTGAACCCTTTAGCAACTGCAAATGCTAGAAGGATCCGAATTGCCTCCAAACGGGCAACAGGAGCAAATGTCTCCTCATAATCTATCCCCTCCTGCTGCGAAAACCCCTGAGCAACCAACCTCGCTTTGTTCCTCACAATCTCACCACTCTCATCCCTCTTGTTCTTGTACACCCACTTGGTTCCTATGGGATGGCAATTTGGAGGTGGTTCTACTAACTTCCACACCTGATTTCTCTCAAAGTTTTCAAGCTCTTCATGCATGGCATTGACCCAATCGGAATCAGATAAAGCGTGTCCAACATTTTTGGGCTCAAAAGACGCGACAAAAGCAGAATGAGCATAATGAGAGATGTTCTGTGACCTCGACCGTGTAGTGCGTTCATCCATGTTCCCGATGATCTTCGAAGGTGGATGATCCCTCTGTACCAGCCGGGGAGCTTCTCGCCTCGAGATTGCCTCCCCCTCAACATCAGCTTCCACTTGAACTCGATCTGGAGCGCGACTCGATGAAGGTGTAGCAGAGGGACCGTCGTCGAACGTCGTGGTAGTAGTGGAAGTAGAAGGTACACGATCTCCACACGGTGCCTAGATCTCCTCATCGTCTTCATCATCAAGCTGTTCTTCCTCAAAGATGGGCTGTCCCAAGTCATCATCACCTGCACACTCAAAAGCAGAAGAGCTACACGGAATGGTCTCGTCGAAAGTGACTTCGCAAGTCTCCATGATTTGGTTAGTTTCAAGATTGAGCACACGATATGCTCGAGAGTGATTAGCATAACCAAGAAAAATTCCGTCCATCGAACGAGACTCAAACTTGTCCAAATTTCCTTTCTTCAAGATGAAACACTTGCAACCAAAAACCCGAAAGTGACTCACACGGGGGGAACGACCATGGAAAAGCTCATAGCAAGTTTTCTTCTTGAAAGCACGAAGGAAAATCAGATTCGAAACATAACAAGCTGTGTTCACCGCTTCTGCCCAATACTTCCTAGGAGTCCTATGCTCATCTAGCATCGTCCTAGCCATCTCACAAAGTGTTCTATTCTTTCTCTCAACAACACCATTCTGACAAGCAACATATGGTGAAGAGTATTGATGTTCGAGACCAAGATCACGACAGAAGACATCAAAACGAGTGTTCTTAAATTCCGTACCAGTTGTCGCTACGTATAGCTCTCATGGCACCACCATTACTCTCGTTTTTCAATCCTCAAATCAGATCTCGAACAAAATCAAAAGTCTCATCCTTCGACGCCAGAAAGAACACCCAAGCATACCGAGAAAAGTCATCAACAACCACAAGAACATACCACTTCCCACCAACTGAACGAACACGAGCGGGGCCAACCAAATCCATGTGCAAAAGCTCCCCTGGACGCTCAGTCATAACATCTGTCAAAGGTGGGTGGGAAGCAGCAACCATTTTTCCATGCCTACAAGGTGCACAAACCAAATCTTTCTCGAACTTGAGCTTGGGCAATCCTCGGATAAGGTCAAGAGCACTCAAGCGTGTGAGTAGATCAAAGCTCACATGACCCAATCTCCTATGCCACTTCCAAAGCTCAGAAGAAGTACCAGCGATCAAACACCGTGAAGGACCAAAAGATCGAGAAAAATCAGCACGAAAAATCTGTCCATCAGGAATGATCATACACACAAGGTCACCTCGAGAATCAAGAATTTTCGAATCACCACGCTTAAAACGAACCTCATAACCCTCATCAAGAAGCTGAGAAACTGAGAGAAAATTGAAACCAAGATTCTTGACAAGAGCAACCCGCTTCAACATGAAAGTATCGCTCACCTGAATAGCACCCTCAGACAACACTCTACCTCTACCCTTATCCCCGAAAGTGATGTACTGCCTGGACACCACCGGGGTGAGTCTGGAGAACCACTTACCATTACCTGTCATATGTCTCGAGCAGCCAGAATCCATCAACCAAAAGTTCTCCAAGCCTCCCACCTGCACACTCAGAAACGAGAACGAGAATGAGCGAATGACTCGACACTGGGGTTAGCACAAAACGAGTCAAACCAGTGTCGGGCCATCTGCTCAAAAGAGGGGTTAGCAAAATCAACTCTACCGCGTGAAACCCTCTCGTCTCTCACCATCGGACCTCTAGCACCACGCGGGGGAAAACGTGGCCTAGACTCTCTCCTAGCCTCAAAGCTACGGTCGAACCTCCCTGAGCCAAACTGACTGCGAAACGGAGGCCGCCTAGCAAACTCACGAACAGCTGGAACACCACGACTAGCAACCACAGGAACTGTACGCACAAAGGCGTCGCCTCTCGGCCAGGGTGAACGAGACACAGGCACACTACGAGAAGAGTAGTACCTGTCCCTGTTCCTCACCTCCTTCTCTCTTCTCACCTCCCTCTTCTTCCTCCAACAAAACTCCTCAAGGTGTCCATCCCTTCCACAATGCTCACAATGGAAGCGGACTGGCTTTGGCTTTGGGGTTTCTCTCGGCTGTGCCCTCTCTCGGCTGGTAAACCCCACTCCTCACAAAGGTCACTCTCCTCTGAAAGTTCTCTGACTTAGGTGGAAACTTGGGAGGATCTGGAGTGGTGTCAAGCTTGTTCAGCAGGTGGTTTGGTTTGGGTGTGAAGGTGTTCTTGAGAATGGCTTTTGGTGGGTTTGTGGGAATGTTTGCGGTGGAGCTCTCTGGATCTCTCTCTCTCTCTCACCACTACTCTCACCAACCTTCTCAGAACCAAGACCACAACCATCAGCTCTCTTGAAACTAGCAATCAACATCTTGAGCTGAGGCTCACGACCAGACAACCAACCCAAACACTGTCTCAGCTCATCATTCTCATCTTGCAAGCGATTCACACACTGCTCTAACTCAACATTTTTCAATGCAACAACATCACAAGCAGAACAAGAATTCGCAATGGGAGATTTCAGTTGTGCTTCAAGTGAACTAATCATGGTGCGTGATTCAAGCAACTGAGCATGCAAAGCAGGACAAGAAGTACAAGCACCTAGCAAAGATGACCTAGACTTCAACTCAGCAAGCTCAACTCTAGCACCCTCTAGTTCATCCAAGCAAGTCATGTGTTTCTCCTTAAGCACAACAAGATCAGCAATATGCACATCACAGAACGAGCATTCTACCTCATCAGACACAAGAGGAGCATCTTTCAAAACAGCAATCTCAGACTCAAGCGAAGCTGCTCTCTCCCTAGACTCGCAAAGCAAAGACTCAAACTCCATGGCCTTCTTTCCAGTCTCAGAAAGCAAGGTCTCAAGCTCAGCCACTCTATCCGTGGACTCTCCTAGCAAAGACCTAAACTCCCTCTTCTCCTTGTTGGTCTTCCTAAGCACATCATCGCGGTTATCGACCAACTGCTCTAACCTAGCAATCTCCTGACGCAAAGAGGTGGGATCTGTTAATACCTCATCCTCGGAGTCGGAGTCGGAGTCGTCCTTGCTCTTCACGGAGTCGTGCGCCATGGTGCAGTAGTCGACGGCGGCGAAGGAGATGCCGTTGAAGTTGCGGTTCAAACTCTTCTTCTCCTTGCGGTGGCCGCGGTCCTCATCTTCACTGCTTGAGCTTGACGACGTGTTGGTGGAGCTTGTGTCGATGTCGCTTGCATCAGCCACCATCGCTCGAGATCTATGCTTCTTGTGTCCACCTTGCTTGTTCTTGGATCTTCTCTCGTCCTTGTTCTTCTGCTTGGAGCGGTACTCGTCCTTGGGACGGTGCTTGTGGTCGTCTCGCGGGCGGTGCTTGCGGTTGTAGTCGTTCTTGATCTCCTCGGGGCACTCGGCGATGAAGTGGCCCATCTTCCCGCATCTGTAGCACGTACTCCCCGCACGCCTCGTACCCTTCCGGTTCTGGTACATCCGCTCGAACCTCCTCGTGAGCAACGCGAGATCCTCCTCGTTCAGCACCTCATATTCTTCATCTGGAAGGGACACAAGAGAAGACAAAGCAAAGTGTCTAGGAGTGTTAGCATGTCCATATCCAGAGCCACCGACTAGAGCCAGACTATGGGGATCAGTCGGACTCTTAGCCTTGGCAAGCAACTGTCTGTCCACCTCGGAAGACTTCAACTTCGAGAAAAGCTCATCAACAGAAAGAGTCTCATAGTTTGCCGACTCCATGATCGCCTCAACCTTGGCACCCCACATGGATCTATCAAGTGCTTGCAGGAGCTTGATAGCTCGGTCATGATCCGAGTATGGGAGCACGGTAATGTTGGCTTTCATGTTGTTGACAATCGAAGTGAAACGCTGAAACAAAGCATCAACCGACTCTCCAGGCAAATGAGCGAAATTTTCATATTCTCTCCTGTACATCGAGAAAAGCCTAACCTTGACATGGCTATCACCACCGTGGGCTACCTTGAGCTTCTACCAGATCTGGCAAGCTAGGTCCTCGCCCAAAACACGCTCAAACTCCTCGGCAGACAAAGCACGGAACAAGTAGTCAACAGCTCGGGCATTCGTCTCAAATCTATCCTTTGCATCCTGGGCATCTAAGTTGGTGGGATTGACATAGTTTTCATCTTTCGTCACATCCCACAGCAACTTTCCTTTGCCTCGCAAGAAAGCGCCCATACGCGCAACCCAGTTCGGGTAGTTCTTCCCATCGAAGTGCGGAGGCCCGGAACCCCGATCTTGGTACGCCATCTTTGGATCTTAGACTGGTTAGAGTCGCAAAGACCCGTAACCGGCTCTGATACCAATTGAAGGACCGAAACGGCGACCAGAGAGGGGGGGAGTGAATGGGAGCCGATAAAAAATCTTTCCAACCGATCCGGCTATTCTCCCAAAACAACTCCGAAACCTCCGAGAGCAATCTTGCCAAGATCACGTAGCCACTGTCAAGCTACTGACCCTAGGAACAAGAAACGAGCAGCGGAACTCGAACCAATCGAAACGAACACCAAAACGACCCGAAACGCGGCTCGATCTAACACACCTAGAGGGGGGCGGTTAAACCGGCCAGGGGGGGCGGTTAAACCGCCCGGGCCTGGGTGGCTCGGGAAAAAGTCAAAACAAAAGTGGATCACCCAAACCGCTTGAGCTCTTGAGGCGAGATTTTGGTCAGATGATCTAGACCTCCAGTGGAGTGTTTTCCCAAAAGATCTTGGCCTTTAACTCAGTACAACTCCCGGAATCGCAGATCTCGCGAAGAACACCATGACCTCGAGTTCATCCCGAAAATCTCAAATCGAGAGCGATTCTCGGCGTTTGGGGGCAAAGGATCACCAGCAAAAGAGGCACAAGGCACTCATACGTGAATCCCCCAAAGAAATCCGAGAGAAAACGCCCTAGAACAAGAAGAACGAAAATCCCCCAAAAATAGCTCCGAAAATACCCACGAAAATAGAAAAAGGAAAGGGAGCTCGGGAAATCAAATCATGGCACAAAGATGAGCAGCACAAACTCAATCACATAACCATGAATTCACCTATACAAACTAGGAATGATTCGAAATAGTTCTAGGTGGAGGGGATGAAGGGAAAACTAGTTCAAAGGAAAACCTAAAGAGATAACTAAAGAGATAACAGCCACCAGCCCTGAAGGGGCCTATTAGTAGTCCAAGTGGTGGTGCTCTAAAGACTAAACTACCCCTAAGTGATACATACCCCTCAGGGGCAAATTTGACATTTTGATCTCAGATATTTTCCGGCTCGGGCACCTTCCACTGCAAGCTAGCTTCCCTCCGACGCAAGCCTTGCAGTCACGCCGCGTGTCCTCCGGATCGAAGCTCCTCGACGCCGTTCTTGGGCCAGCCTAGGGGGGCGGTTAAACCGGCCCTGGGGGGCAGTTAAACCGCCCCTGTCAGCCCACACGGCCCAGCTGACCAAGTTCGCCTCGTCGAGTCCTCGGTCCTTGGTTTTGAGGCCCAAACCAAGGGAAATCGTCCACCGATGATTTTGTGGCCAAATCACCAAACCCCGCGCGCAAACTTCGGTTGTTAGCCGCCACCTTGCGCCGGCTTCTCGTCCGCGTACGAGCTTCGGTTGTGAGCCGCTACCTCGCACCGGAACCACGTCCCCTTGCTCGTTCTTGCCAGCATGTGAACCGCACTTGATCCACCGGCCATCGGGTCCCTCGAACCAAGCCTACTTGTCTCTCCGCTCCTCGGAGGCCGCCATAGCTAAGACCTTTCGCGCCTGTTCTTCACCTGCACCAATGCAACCAAGCCGCATTCTACACCTGCAATACTTGAGCCAAGGGAAACATCAATCCACACCACGTTGTCAATCATTCATCACACCTGGAAGCGACCATCCACCGGTCCTCGGACACACCGGGTCCTCATACCCCCTGCGCGCGCTAGTCCGCCGCCCGCCGGCCCCTGCGCGCGCACGCCCACCGGTGGCCTGCGCCCCGCGCGCCCCTGCCTGCAAGGAAGAGGATGAGAGAAGTGAGGAGAAGAGAGAAAAAGGAAAAGAGATGAGGCTAAGGAGGGAGAGGAGAGGAGAAACATAAAAGAAGGAAGACGACCACTCGATCTGCTCGCCGCTGCTTTAGCACCGGGTGATGGCAAAACCCGGTGCTAAAGCTATCCATCAGCACCGGGTTGTTGGCACTGTTAAATGACACACTTTTACCCCTGTTTAACTTCGATATTTGCATGAATTTAATGTCTAAACTATTGATCATACCTCATAACCGGTACGTTTTCGTATATGCATGTGTTTTTGGAGCATTTTGGTTTATGCAGGATAAATGATAAATTAGAGACAAATGTGGCTAAATTCGAGACAAGCGAAAGACGAAGGCCGGAAGCCCAAATGAAGCAGGCCTACCAGGCCCAGGCGCCCAAGCTATGGACTTGAAGCCCAATCATGCCCGGATGCAGCCCACCAACCTCCAAGATTGCTTAAGGACTAAGCAAATAAAGATAAGATCAAGTTACTTCGGGATGAAGGCAATTCAAATGGAAAGTCATCAAGAGATAATTTTATCCCGAAGCAAACGACGTCTAGGGCCCACATGCATTGAAAGGAAGACTCCAAAACATCTGAGGAAGCTTGGGGAGAAAGATGAGCACGAGAGGGCCAAGGAAAGGCCCAGGCCGCACGGCCCAGGCCCCCTCTGGCCGCGCCGCCTGAGGCATTCCTTCGCTGTCTCGCCTTCCCCTTTGACCTAGAGTTTTCCAGGTCTATATATATCTCACCTTTCGGCCGGCACCCAATCATTCGAAGCAGAAGCCGAGGAACTTGAGGGACATCCATCTACGGAGAGCTGAGGGCCGTGCAGTTGTCTAGAGGCTAGCTTAGGCTAGGCTCTAGCCGGCAGGATCACCCTGCGAGGAAGATCACGCCGGAGTTCTGGAGCTAGGAGTCACAAGAAGGTATGACCACGGTGGTGATCTTGTGATGTACAATCATTCATGGTAAAGTAATAGATGTGTTCCGATTAATTTGCGATCTGTTGCCTCCTTCTATGATTTCATATTCTCTCGAGTTTGCTTATTCCAATCTATAGCGCGCATAGATTGATTGGGGTGTTCTTGTAGTCATGGTGACTAGAGGTGCATACCGGATCTATCGAGTAGTATGACACAAACTTGTGTTCGTGCCTGTGTGTTTACTACGTTGATAGGGAGCATCGTGACAGGGTGTGACCCGTGTAAGGTGGTGATCCTCAGGAATCAGACCGGAGGGTAGAGATTTAAAGATGCATTGAATGAGAACCATGTTTTGCTTACCAATCTAGCTAGAACTACAACATATGCATAGGCTAGGCTTTATCCTAGATGAGTTACCTCTTGTTTATATGTGTTTATGCTTGATCATATATTCACAATCACCTTGCAACTAGATCAATGCTTTCCGATGCATAGTTAATCTAGGGTTTGTGACCTTGTTTCCACGGATTGATAAACCTTGGGGAATACTCTAAGGGAAGAGCTACAATGATCCATGCACTTGCGGTGGATCTTGGTGTGCGTTTGCGTCGACAACACGGGTACACACGGGTGCACCCGGTGCTAATGGGTAGGTTTTAGCACCGGATTTTGCCATCACCCGGTGCTAAAACCTTCATACTTTCTTCATGTCTTGTCTTTCAGGCTCCTAGTCATTGGACCCGGTGCTAAAGTCCCATTAGCACCAGGTCTAAAAATAGCCCATGTTTATGTGCTTCGCGGATGCTTCATTCTCTTGTAGTGTGTGCAATTAAACTATGCACTGAGACTACCCTAAGCGGCTATATCTTACAGTGAAGATGAAGTGCTTCAACCTTTTCTAGTTTTAGTTCACACTGTACGTGCACCGAGATGAAGCGTGCAATACAACTTGATGAAGAGCTGCAATATGCAATGCAAGATGATGTCGATTTCACATCACTGCGTTGGTGAATAGACAATGAGCACTTCAAATTATCTCAACCATCGCGCCTGCACAACCTTTGAAATTCATAAACCAATCCGTCAAAATCAAACTTCTATATTAAATAAATATTCTAGCTGGCTCATTTAAAACTGGCTGGAATATAAAAATAAATGTGTTGGGTCTTAATCACACCAGCGTGGAATAATAACGACACGCTTTTGTCTTTACTAGCGCAAGAGCACGTGTTTAAAAAAATTACTAATTTAGAGATGTAGTCTACATGGACTATTTAGATTAATTTAGAGCGTTCGATCATCATAAAATCCGACAGTATAGGCTCAAAGGTGAGATGTAGTCAACATGGACTCTTTATATTGATCTAGAGCGTTCGATCATCATTAAATCTGACGGTGTAGGATATAGATGACGACAGACGAAACGAAAATTTCGTCGTCCTTTATAGTATAGATTTGTATCAGCACTTCTTCGCGCAGATACAAATGAGATAAGAATGCGACTTGCATTGGCATGTATGTGACTCTACAGTAGTGTCATCCCGGCCGGCGACCTAATCGCTCCCCCACCTCCGTCTGCTTCTCCGGACACGACAGTGTGGGAGGAAGCAACGGGCTAGCGGAGGAGGTAGTCGGGCCATGCAACATGGCCGGTGGAGGAGGCGGTGACGACTCAAGCAGCTAGGGTTGGATAGATGGGAGCTTATCTGACGGAAGAGAATCTCTGCACAAATATGAAACACCGGAAACTTAATAAGAAACGGGGTATGTCTATCTGTTAGGCGACTCGGATTCTGCTTTCATGTAAGCCACTTTTTGAGCCATTGGATGGGTATCTAACGCACACGGTACAAATATGTAAGTCACCATTGGATGACTTATATTTTGCATTCGCGTAAATCACCATCTTAGACCGTTGGATCTGAACATTTTTTCTGAAGGTGGGACAATTTTATTATGATGTGGAACCATTGTTCCATCTCACAAATAAAATTGTCACGCCTTGAAAAAATTATGTTCCATCACCGGTAGAACCACCCCAAATTATGTCAGCTCAAGTGCATTGTCTCTTAGCTAATGCAAGCAGTACAGCACACTCGCACTTCAACTGACACAACCGTTTAGTTGTTGTCTGGTATCTCCTGATTACACCACTGATCACATTGTCGATACCAATACAAGGCAAGTCTCACTCCAAGATGAGCACAGATGATTAACAAGTCACAAAATTTACAACACAGTGCACATGGATTTAATTTACAAAACAGGCCAGATTATTAAGTTATTACAACACAGAGTTCGAAGTGCAGCGGAAATTTAAAAACAACACGAGTCTATCGAAGATACATAAATATCGCAAAGGTAGCCCAACCAGCGATATTACTCCTCCGGCTCCTCCTTTTGCATGACTTATATTTTACATTCGCGTAAATCACTGTCCTACGTCGTTGAATTGGAACGATTTTTTTTAGGTGGAACAAATGACTTAGCCAAATATATAAAATCCAAGTCACTTTAATAAAATAAGTAAATCTGATAAGAAATAGGCTTCCAATAATTATACAGGATCTGGGGCCGGCTACCTACCGTGTGTTTGGTTTGGAGACAAGGTGGGATGGGATGGTCCCGTTCCAATTTTGTGGGGCGGGACGATCCCATCCAGTGTTTGGTTGAAATGGGATGGGATGATCCCGTCCAATGTTTGGTTAGAGAGGTTGAGATGAGTGGTATGGATGTTGATTTCACAGTGTTAGTTGCAGTAACCAATTGAGCCCACCTGTCATCCGTGAGCCCCACATGTCATCCTCATTTCCCTTTCTTTCCCACTAGGCTTATCTTCTTCTTCCCCACCTCATTTTCCTCTTCCAACACTGGATCCCATCCCGCCGGCCAGCCCGCCCCCAACCATTGATGTCCGCCTATGCTTGCCCCTCCGCTCATCGAAGAAGCTGGCCGAGATCTGCCGCCAGAGGAGCTCCCGCGGATGCAGCAGGAGCTCGCGCCCCTTGCTGGCGACGGGCGCCCGCCGAAGGGCTCCCGCGGATGCAGCAGGAGCTCCCGTGGTACGCTCGCTCGTCCTCCTCCCGCGGATGCAGCAGGAGCTGCCGGAGCCGCGCCGGCCCCCTGCCGCATCCTCCCCGGCCATGCATTCCCCGATGAAGCGAGCAACGAGCGTGACGGAGGAAAAGTGGGATGCCCCTGTCTGCTTGATTTGGAAGGACGGGCATCCCGCATAAAACGGGAATATTTCCCTTCGTAATGACTGTATTACATTTGAGTCTCAACCAAACATTTTTTAAAATGGGATGGTCCCATTCCATCGTATGGGTGGAGCGGCCCAGTAGCCGAATGTACACGGATCAAACGACACCAGTCCTTCCAGATGCAACCGCAGGGTTCAGCATGATGTTTTCGCTATTGCTAAAGTCAGGATGCACAGGTCACGGTCCAACAACAAGCGGATGCAATCGCAATGATTGCCGAATTCGATGACGTGCGTATGACAGCAAACAGTGAACAAGGGACAACAGCGGCCCCAAATTTTAGTTTGCCCGGTTCCTAAATCTTTACTCGCAAAAGAAAAGGCCTCTAAATCCTTACCAAAATATATTAATCACGTTACGAATGTGGACCAATGTTTTAAATAGCTGGTTAATCCTATCTAAAATGGCTAAGGACAGCTGTAGCCACGGCTAAGCCATTCAGCCGTAGCTAAGAATGATACACTACAAATTTATAAAATAACAGATCATTATTTCATTAGACCACAAGGCACAACAACACAGTTCATCAGACCACCACAAACAACAACACAATACACATGAATACATCTCAACCTACAAGACACAAAGTTATTAGAACATGGCTCTAGTCTAAGACACAAAGCACAACAGGAAAATCGCACATCAGTGCCGGTCATACGGCTATGTGCCGGCATGTTAGTGCCAGTCACAGCGACCGGCACTAACATGCGTACTTTAGTGCCGGCTAGTAACCCCAGCCGGCACTAAACGACTTTTGCGTCAACCAAAAAATAAAAAAATATTGCACGCACTCGGGAGGCCCGCACGTGCCGCCACTAACGTGCGTCATTTAGTGTCGGCTGGTGTTATTGACCGGAACTAACGTGCGCCATTTAGTGTCGGCTGGTGTTATTGACCAGCACTAACGTGACGCGCCCATTTAGTGCCGGTCAATAACACCAGCCGGCACTAAATGACGCACGTTAGTGCCGGTCGGTGTTATTGACCGGCACTAACGTGGGCTCGCCACGTTAGTGCCGGCTCTAGGCTAACTGGCACTGACGTGCGTGGCATCTATGAGCGTTTTTCTTGTAGTGAAGTTATTAGAACATGAAATTTGGAGAGCCACGCTTGATTTTGGCTGGCGGGTTGATTAGTTACGGCTAAAAGGAGGCCCGTTTAGCGGATATAACCGGCTAATTGCGGCTATTAGCCCTAAAGTTAAGAATGTGGCTAAAAGTGTGATATAGCTTGCTTCTGAAACAGCTATATCCGAGTATAGCTGTAGGTTTAGCCGGCTATTAAAATATTAATGTAGACAGACAACTCAGCAAATTAACACCAGTAGCTTGCAACTCGTAGATGGGTGTCAGAGTGTCGACGAGCAACCATTGTGCCTACTTGATGTGTGTAATTGGGACTATACCTACACACTACCCCTTGGCATTGTGTCCTTGGCGTGGCCGTAGCCGGATGGGGGCAGGTGTCAACCACTACTGGAATCGCACCCAAATCATAAGTCCAACGCACCTAAACGTGGTGGCAATTGGCATCAGTCACACTCTAAGACCAAACGTTAACTAGAGGCTAGCCGGCCCCGCTCCATGATGACTGACGCGCCGGCCGGCCGGGCCTGGCGCTGTCGTGCTCCCCGTCGTCGGCTGGCGCATGTCCTGTCCCTTCCGCACCTCAGCTCTTTTGACCGCCAACCACTCTGCATTCTGCAGTGCGCTGCGCTCGTACGCATCCGTCCATCCGATGCATCCATCCATCAGCTGACAACAACAAATCCCACTAGCCCCCAGGAGGAGCAGCGACAAGAAAGGCGAGCGCTTTCTCTGGTCTGTGGAGGCGTCGGAGCCCGCCGCCGTGGCCATGTCGTACGGCACGGACCCGGGCGGCAAGGAGGGCGCCTCGGCCTTCTCCGTGGACCTCCCGGCCGCCGCGCGCCGGCTGCTGGCGTTCCTCCGCGCGGCGCCGACCGGGGTGGGGCCGCGGTCCGTGCGGAGGTACGAGGAGCTCTGGCTGCCGCTCGCGGCGGCGGAGGGCGGCGGGGGAGGGGAGGCACCGATGCTGGTGCCGCCGCCCGACGTGCAGCTCGTCTGGCTCTGCCACTGCTTCCACCATGTGAGCCTTCTCCATTTCTTGCCACCTTTTTGTGTTCTGTCTCAATTTAATACCTAGCAGATCTTGGCATCCTGGGAGGATCACTCGGCCACGCGGTTTAATCAATGAATTGTGATATGCTTTTGTTCCCCCGAAAAGAACAGTGATATGCTATCTTAAACTGATAGTGGAATTGACTATAGAATTTGCATTCCAAGCCAAGACAGGATCATATCATGACAGGAATAAGCAACGTGATGGGAAAATAGGCAATGACCTTCTCATTTACTTTTTCGGAAATTTGCAATCTAAAATAAATTCCTTGCTGGGCTTGAATTCTTTGCCCCTCAACACTTCTCACCAAGACTTCATCTGAACTTTTTCTTCTGCTCCACAGGAGAGCTACTCCGCATATTGCTTGTCGAGGTTCGGACGCCTCATCGACCGTCCATCCATCCTTGATGCAGAGAATGAAGAGTACGCCGAAGACTGTTGCCGGGATGTCTGGGCTGCGCGTTACCCATCTGAGCCGTTTGACCTCCACAGTAACGAGATTGATGGGACTAGTGTTGATGACATTGCCTGTGACAATGCCAATGGAGAACTTATGGATATGGTGAGGCGTTATGCTGGCCTAGCAGCACGCTTTGCCTCACCCTTTGTGCGGGAAGGTGTCTACCATGTTGCTGCGAGGCGGCGATATGTGTGTTTCCTAGACCTCATCAGGAAGCTTGTGTGCGCAACCCAAGATCAGACACGGCTTGTGCCTAGTCTGGACATATTACTGATGTGGCTTGCTCACCAGGTATGTATAGACATTACATTCTATCAACAAAGTAAATGTATTTTCTGAAAGGTATTTAGTTCATATGACTGATGAATTGATGGCAGAGTTTCCCTGCAAGTTATGCCACGGACATGGTAGCAATGGCCATCAAGGACAATGTTGTGAAAGTGGTGGTGGGTTATGGGGAGATGGTGAGTGATGAGGCAGTCAAAAGAACACGAGAATTATGGGAGGAAGCATATGATGAGCCATATGATCTGGCTGGATCAGAGGTTGATGCTGCTGCAGTTAGCGCAGCACTGGAGGCATTTTACTGGGCGCCAGCAGCATCAGAAGAGGATGCCAACCGGTTGTATAAAAGTTTGCAACCAAGGTTTCTTATGGAGGTATATCTGATACTATTCAAGATATCATTAGATGTAGTTATTTGGTAGTATTCTGATCAAATCACACTGCTCTAGAAGAAATGCCTAAGGAAATCTATCATTGTGATCTTGGTCTCCAAATATTGAAAAAAAACCCCCTTAACCAGTTAACCTTATGCCACCTTGTGGCATTCCATATTTGCTGTATGATGTCCTCATGGATGACTAGCAAATAGGCAGAGTTTTCCACATGTTCACGGTTCCATTCTGTTTGTTTATGTGTCTTCAGCGTACTCCCCTTTGTTTCTGGACCACATTGTAGCATAATGCCAACAACAATAAGTGATGCCAACAGCAATATGTCAAAAAAATGTCAGTAGTAAATTCTAGAGTCCCATGTGGATTATGGTCACTCCAAGCCAAAAGGCAAGATTCCCTTTGTTGATGGCCTCAAATAATCAGGTCGTTGGTCTGCTTGATTTTTATTTTTGTAGGCATCATATCATGCTTCAGCCTCTGCACATTTATGTGCAGGAAAGGATGTGCGCTAAACCAACCTGCCCCCAGACCCCGCATAGTGCGGGAGCCTACGGCACTGGGTACGCCCTTTTAGGCATCATATCATGCTTCAAAAATCCATGCCCACAAGGTTTTGCTTTGGAAAAATTAATATTGTTAATAGCTATATTCAGAGATATTTAAAAGTGTATTGAACAACTAGAACAGGAGGAGGAACTGGACTAGATTGCTTGGCCGGGCAGGAACCCACCAGATCGCCGAAGAATAGGCCGCCTAAGGCTGATTCTATTCTTCTTCGATGATTGTAACCCTAGGACTTAGGCTGCCTTTATAGACTAGGCACCCCCTCTAAACCATAATCACTCACGGGTATGCTTACTGTAGCACACGTGGACAGTACCATGCCTCCCTCTAGGCTCTACTCAGCCCACAACAGGCCCAGGCGCCCAGCCCACTGCCATGAGTCCCATGACACTGCAGGATCTCTCCATAGCAATTTAACACAAAACATGCTTTACATACTTGTATAGTTTACATGCTGGCAACAGTGTCATTGACTTTTGATAGCAGGTATATGTGTTCTTGAAAGGAGAAACTGATAAGGAGCACATCAACAAGGAGTTCCTACGGTTGCGAACACAGAGGTGTCACAGATCACTAAAACTGAACAAATCCATGGCCAACTTATCCTGCAAAAAATGGCAGAAAACATGGCACTTGTACTGTGAATTTGCAACCCGGGGTCTCCTCATTGAGGCCAGGCGCACCACAAGTGGATGCTTTAGGAATAGCAAGTTTCTCAAGGACATCTCGTTTTCATGGAGTGATATGTTGCATGAGAAAGCACTCTCTCTCACGGAGGAACTTGTAGTCGGGATGAGAGCAATGGCATCAATTACCCCTCCAGTTCAAGCACCATACTTGTTGAAGTGTGTTCCTGATCGAGTCACTGATGATGGTGGGGCCATGATTTCTGATGTCATATTGCACATGAGAAATTACCGTCCACAAGAAGGAAGGTGGCTGACTCGCACTGTGCTTGATCATGGTGGGAGAGAATGTTTTGTCATCCGAATGAGGTACAGTTTAGAAATCACTGATTATTATGCTTCAGTTTGGGTTTGATTGATACGTTTATCACGTGCCACCGCCCTTAAAAATATCAAGTTAAGCTTTTACATGCAATGGCCACAAACTGTTAAGGACTGACATGTAATTTCATATCAGTATACTTTTTTATGAAACCTGTTGCAACTTCTGTAGAATAGGCAGAGGGATTTGGCGGAGAGGTGCTGAAACTCCTGTTGCGGTGAAATGGGAGGACAGGAGCATTGAGGTTCGGGAAGGATCATGGTCATATGTTGCAAGTACAAGCTCTGTTGGTTATGCTCCTGGTAACTTCAGCATGCACGACAATTTATTTTCCTGGAGATCACAACTATTATGATAATGTGGGTATTTATTTCCCTGTATGGTGCAGAGAAGGTAGTGGGCACAGCAACGGTGATGAAGGATCAACAGGAGAATAAGTTAGTTTGGAGCTTGTCAACTGGAGATATACTCACAGTACATTTGGGTAATGAGCTCAGCTTTCAGCTTAAAAGTGAGAGATTAGAAGAAGAGGTATGATCTGTACATTTTAGTTGGTTCTGGAATTCATATCAATTGTCTTGTAGTAAATGAAGCTCCACTATTGCTCTTCATCGCTTAAAAATCTGGCAGCACAAGAATCTAGTTGATTTGTGCGGTAACCAAGATTTTCTATACAAGTTAATATACAAAAGAGTGTACACTGCAGAGTTCATCATTTTTCTTTAAAAAATGTAATACGGCTGTGGCAATCTCTTAGAAGAGAAATATATAAGAGCCGTAAATGAGATGAATTTACATAAACACCACGTCTGTTTCTTTAACATCTTTCCTGAACTGCTGTTATTCTAGAATTCCATATTCATACATTTCTAATAAAGATGTGTAATTTTCATGTAGATAGAATAGCATTGTTCTCTTGAAGTTTCATCTGCCAATATAATGTGATTTAAACTTGTGTTTTAAACATGTAAAACACACAGTTGGTTAACAAATTCACTGTTGAATACTACTTCATTGTTGCAACAATCCTAAAAATATTTAACCTATTCCATGGTGCCCTTTAAACTTTTCAATACACTATTTACCAGGCAAGGTTGCTTGTTGGGAGGAGATTGAGCTACAGAGTAAACACAGATGGCATGTCGAGCAACCTCGATGAGGAGGAGCAATACCTCACTCTTGTTCGTAGTTCACCAGATCATCATGGTGACAGAGCAACTGTGCTACTAAACTGGAAATTACTTGCCGTGGAGTTCTTACCTGAAGAGGATGCAGTTTTTGTTCTTCTCCTATGCATGGTGATTGCACGGACCATGACAGAGATCAGGAGAGAAGATGTGGCTGGGCTTTTAGTGCGACGAAGAATAGGAGAAGCAAGGATGGGGCAAAGAGATTGGGGTTCAGTGGTGCTTCCTGACTTGCTTTCCCCAGATCCTAATTTGCAACCTTGGTATCGGAATGCGGCACAGGTTTTGAGCTCTGCAGAGACAGGAGCAATGCTCGCTAAGTACTCACCTGCTGATGGAAAGGACTTGTTGTACAGGCAAGCTCTTATACCCTGATGACAAGACGATTCCCCTGAGGATTTGCTTGATAAAGAAGGATTGGACCATAGCTTCATCAGAATATCAGGGGACTATTTCATTTCCTCGTTTAATCCTATAGCATTGCATCTTTGTACAGAACAAATCTTGTCTTTGACTTGTTGATTCACTAATTATGATGATCTTTGATATGATCGGGTGAATGTTGTCATATATTCTTTGTAATTAGAAATTTCACATTTCAGTTTAAAATGGTTTGATTTCTCTGGTTTGTCACTGAACTAAAAAAAGGGTTACGTTCATTTGAACAAACTGATTATAGTGGATACAAAATGATTCAATATTTGAGACCCAAAAGAGTTTATAATGTTAATCTCAAGCATCTATTCCTCAGAATGAAAAACTGCACAACTTTACAACAGTATAACACATTAATTATATGGACGGTTCTTGCTAATCCAAGCACATGAACCATTTAATAAGTCAGATGTTCCAGTAAAGTGTTACTTATGCATACCAAAATTTAGGCGCAGAACAGTTTCTTCTGAAAATGGCCAGTCATTGCAAACCTTGCTGGATGCAGTATTCCTCATTATACGAGGAACCGCAGAAAAAAAAGCATCAAAATCCTTCTATGTGTGATTGTGATTTCTGTGTTGGGCTGTCACTGCCGCCTCGACCAGCCTTGATGGCCTCTAATGCTTTCTGTATCTCCAGAGTCATTGCACTGTCCACACTCCCAGAGGATATCTTCTTGTGTGCCTTCTGCAGGTGAAGCTTCAGGGAACTGCTGCTGAGACCAGCATTCTTGCCACAGATGGGACACACTTTCATTGCAGGCCTCTTGTGCTGCCATTCCATGGAGATTTTCCCATGCAGCTTCTTGTCAAGATCCAACAGGACTTTGGCAAACCCATCATTAGGTTGTGCACGTCGGTGTACCTTCTTCAGCATGTTCCATGCTTCCAGAAGAGTATAATTTCTTAAAAGAAAAGGAAAATTATGAGACCATGAGTAGCTGAACTAGTCCAGTGCTGAGAAAAGAAAGATGATAATATTTCCAGCCATAACTGATATGATCTTAAGGATACATATGAAAAGGCGACTCTGGTTATATATTGTTTTAGTCATTGTGAGTTATAGATTCAACAAAAAAGCATTACAGAATAACTCTACTGTGCAGTCTTACTTTCTCAGCATCAGGTAAGCAAGAACAACAGTCGCACTGCGACTTTTCCCCTCAAAGCAATGCACAAGAACTTTGCCTCGTAGGTGCTCCACATAATCGAGGAAATCAGAAGCATCTTGAAAGACATCACCAATGTCTGCATTCTCATCATCCTTTATCTATATAAAGAAACAAGCACCGAAAAGACATCTAAAGTGGGTCTTCTGCCTTGAGCAAATCTTTTTTTCATCAATACGTTAGGTATAGTAACGCAGATGTACTTACCGAGAAATTCCTGTAGTCAAAAAGGCCTGGCTGCTGAGATTCTGACTGTCCAATTTCATTTGCACACAAGCACAATATATGAGTGATGCCAAGGTGCTTCAGTGTGTGTGTTGATCGAGCAGCTAAAGCACCACCAATATACAGGGAATCTGTGACCTGTGATGGACGCTCAGTGCTTGCAGCATCAGAAATCAAAGATATCCTCTCAAGAATGTGCTCAAGTCGAACCTGACAACAGAATTGCTTGATAGGCTCAATTAATGTAATATACAAATAGTCTGTAGCTTAGTACACAGCGTACATTTGGATTACCTTCAACTCGTAAGCATCAACAGCAGTGCTATTCTCGGTGCCTTCAAAAAAGCCTGTGTTAAAACTGTTGTCTTGACACAACTTTACTACTTCTGTCCTCAACATGTCATTCCATTGTTCTATTTCTTTACTTAATTCGCTGTCTACCTGTAAGTAGTTTGCATGAGTATGAGAACTCGAGTGACTTAAAACAGAACACCATATATCAGTCATATCAATTGAATGGTTATCTGATATGTACTGTTATATAACTGAAACAGAATTTTGATTAGTATGTAAGTAGCATGCTGAAATCATGAAGCTATTTGGTTTACTGCAACTAATATCCTTTTTGTGCTATGTTCGGGAATTTTTTTTTGCTAATGCTAGGTACACTTGTCATATATTTTTATAGTATAGACCATCTACACTTCAAAGGTCTTAACCTTGGCATACTTGTTAAAATCCCGCAACTTCACTGTCAATCGAAGACAACGAGATGGATCACCATTTCCTTTGAAATGTTTGGTGATAAAGCTCTCTCGACAGGAAGGAGACGGTAGGTCTAGTCCGTCACGAGATAAGGTACGTGAAGCCTTACGCAGATTCCTTGGAACATCAGTATCAATTGAATCTGCTTGTGCCTCCACTGAACACAATGGTGAATCAGAAGTACCAGCATCCTCCTTATCATATTCATTGGAGCATTTAGACATAAGACTGAAGAAAATTTTCAATAGACCATCCAGCTTCTGATAGAGTGTGATAAGGAAAATGTGGAATCGCTGAAGGTCCCTCAGAGCACTACGAAAACCACCTCGGAATGAATGCACTGTTGCTACCGTATCACTCTCAGAGAGAAGACAATTATAACTATAATCAGATGACACACCAAATTCTTCGGGTCCTGGCATACCAAGTTTTCCAAAGGACACCTCAAACAAAAGTTTGGAAGAATAGTCGAAGTTGTTGAGTGTTAATTCCACTAGTTTCGGGTAGCTCTCCTGATCTTTTGCCCGTTTACCTGCAGGCGGCCTGCGTGGTACACCTGAATCAATGGCTACAATGTTAAAGCTAGAAAACTCAGGTTCACTAGGAGCATAAGAGTCCTCCAATACGAGGTCTGAGACATCTGAGCCAATACTGCCACTAATGGAAACAGCTCTTCTCTGCTTCTGTTTCTGAGGGCTTCTGATGATCTCTGGCTTGTATCGGATGATAGCAGAATCATAAACATCATCTAGTGAGTCAAGATTTGCATAAGCCTCCCTGTTTGCGACAAGTAGATTTGCATAATTTCCGCGCCAACCAAGGGGACGACATCGCAGTCTATCTTCATTTCTCAATACTAGGTCCAGTACTAAGACCCTACCTAATGCTTCAGCAGTTTTCTCAGCAGCTTCCCGTGACTCGAATGGCACTGTATTCTCGAGCAAAGGGGAGCCATGTACATAACTGCAAAACAGAAAGGCAAAGTTGTTTCTTGTTAATCATGCACTATTTTGATGAGTGTACATTACTGGTAACTTCCATGTTCATACTTCATCAGGAATAGGCAGCGGCTCAATTCAAGGGCTTCTAGCATCTCAGCACAAATCATCTCTTCAAGTTCATCACCAGCAGCTATTGACACATGTCGGGCATTTTCAACTGCATCCTTGATTTGTTGCCATTCGGATGAGGAGTTATGAATGACTCTGCCCTGTACGGGTCAAAAGAGTTGTCAATGTGATGATTAGTTAGCGTGAGTGCCTGCTAACATAGTGGATCCTTACTTGAGGAGTTCTCACTCCAAGCCATTTAGCGAGTTCATACCCCAATCGTTCAGACTGTGTGGCCATCCTTGAAGGTGCTATTTTAATGACTGCAGCTGTTTCCTTGGATAGAAGGTCCACATTTTCAGTAGCTCTGAATAATGCAATAAAAACAACACCCCCAGAATTTACTGTCACCTATGCAAAATGGTACATATTCGTATAAGATGACGAACACCTTTTGTTGCTAGTGTTTCTGCAATGGTAAAACAAAGGTAATTTGCAAAGTACATGGACCAAAGAAATACAAACCTCAAAACTTCTGTTACTGTCATCCTCAGAGGGATCAGTACTTGTAGCCGTATGTTTGGTATGGTGCAGTGAGGTAAGAGAACTCCAGCTAAAGATACTTGAGTCGATATCCATCATGGAAACCCTCCCAAGCCTATCCCAAAGGCGTGCTTCAGGCACATAAGGATCAGGGTCAATGACATTGCTATCAGGATCTGCAAGTTCCAGTACTTCTGAACTGCAATATGTAAGAGCGAGCAATAGTAACCACCAGTTACCGATATAAGAGCATGACCTACCTAGAAAACTCATCTTAAGAATAAAATCATCTCCATAGTACACAAATCATTTGAGGTATAATGTGTATTTCTCATGCTTGACTAAATATAGGAAAGTAACTCGTACGCATATTCAGCGAACCAGCAATGGGAGCCACTCATAAACCAAACATTGAACTTTTCATAAAATTCAGGCACATGAAAGATTGTAAAGTAAGCATTTTAGTAGTTGTACAATGTGTACTTAAAATTCATCAACAGCTTTATCGTATCATCAGAACATAAATCGTACAAAAAGAAACTTATCAGATCCACTCTTCCACATCCTGCTGAGCGATAGAGCATGGAAAGCAGAATGCAGAAGCAGTTCGTTCGCCACCAATGCTGGATCACATCAAGAGAAAACGGAGACGCAGCGGCGGTACCTGGCTGATGACCGGATAGCCATACGCCCGCACGAGGATGTCTTCCCATTGCGCTTCCTCACCAGTGCCACCCACTCCTCGAACCCTCCCTGCAGAAATCCATCGAGATCAAGAAAGTGTCGTTTTCCAATTCCCAGATCAAGGAACCATGATCAAATCAACTTTAATTTTTTGATTGCGATGCGCTTACGAAGGAGGAGGAGCGGGAGAATGATCCGGATTCCGTGGTCCCCTCCTCCATTCGAACTCAAATGCGGAGAGATCCCGCTGAATGTGCGACTGAAGATTGGATTGATTCAGGTTTCTTGAAGGAATCGCTCGAGGAAATGCTGTCGGTGTTTGGTGCGGTTGCGGAGTTTGCGGGCAAAGGGAAAGGTGGCGCCTTTTTGCCAACTCCCGACTCCCGAGGAAAGAGGAAGCGGCAGCGCGGAGTGCAGACGTGGCGAGCATTTCTCATTTCTGCATGTTCGTCCTGCTAATGACACTCATTGTCATTGGTAAACATAGTAGTACTATTTGTGTTTGACTTCATCGTATGGGGATGATTGATTTTTTTTTTTTTTTGCGCGATATGGGGATGATTGATAATTGATACTTCCCGCCTCTTAGCTAAATTCATTTGGTTTCATTTTCATACCAAGCGATGTCCCTTAAATTGTTCTCTCGCTTTTTTCCCTCTTGGTTTAGCGTGGACCATTCCTTACCTGAAAATATCTATACGAGATGTGAAATTAGTACCATACTCCCTCTGTCCCACGAAAGTTCAAAATATCCTTAATAACTCTTCTTAATCGGATAGATTACTAAGTAGAATAATTATACATGGACGCTTGTAGTAATTGTCCTACCTATTAGCCATTCTTATTTAGCGAGTTGGCTCGAACATCACTGGTATGGAGTAAATGGTCGATTCGTTAACCGGGCTAGAAGACATTGTGAGGGTATTTATTGGATGGTCTGAATGCTATATGAACAATCTTTGTGGGACAAGTTTTAAAGTCTATATGATTAATCTTTGTGGAACGGAGGGAGTATAAGCTACTTCTATAAGGTTAGATTTCAATTTTCCTTTCATTTAAATGGTAAAAGTTTTTGTGTGCATAAGCCATGCTCCTTTGCATTTGTCTCTCCCTCATCTCCATCCCACTACACAAATTAGTGTGGTTTTCCTAATCAATTGTAAGTATATATGGATCCAACTTTGGCGTGTTTGTCTGAATTGGTGGGTTTGTCAAAAAATGGAAATGATACTTTGGGTGGTATAGATCTTTGTGGAAACCATTGGAATGAACATATACAATATATGATTTGAAGTTTGGATGGGAGAGCTATAGAACTTGAGGATTTTTTTGACTATGTAATCCGAGTTATGAGTTATATTTTTGCAAGGAATCTGTAAATGTTTCAATTACTAATAAAGCAAGAGTTTCTTTTGCTAATCTATACTATAAGGATCCAAAACAATTGGTAAAAAAGTGCTTTTATAAAACCTCCCGTACCCCTCACAGCGTCCCCACTTGTAAGGAACCCGCCTAAACCCACCTAAAATATTTGGGCATCAACCAATTCAAATGAAGGCCATCTGGGCGTCCGTGGCCGATCCAACGCATGAGGGATAGTTTAGGCGGCATTAAACCGAAAATTTTCACTCACCACCGCCCAATCTACCCGCCCTCCTGCACCCACCGCGCCATAGATGGAATTGTTAGGTGATTTACTGCGCAATAGATGCAATTGTTAGGTGATTTCGAACCGAAATCGTTCATTCCATAAACATACATCATATCGATTACTTACCATAGTCGTGGGCGTCCACGTTCATCTCCTTAGCCCTCCTGCCCCCTATATAAGGCGCCCCTCCTTATTCTCAAATCACACAATCTCTCCCTTCATTCTCATCATCTATTCAAGACTACTGATTTCTTTGCAAGGGCGTCGGCGTCGAGCACGGCGCAAGGGTATCGTGTCCAAGCTCGCCAGGTAGAAGCGGAACGTGCTCCGCGTTGTGACGGTGTCCGGTGCCGTTGAGTGCGTGGCGTCGTTGCTCCACGACACCGGCGACGAGGAGAGCAACCTTCTCGGCCTCCCCGTCATCAAAAAGCTGGCTGCGGTGCCGAGTTGCTCATGGATACATGTATCGTCAATATTTTCCTTCTGTTTCCGCCGGAGGCCCAAGCTTTCGATGTATGAATATATAATTTTTAATATGAGATGCTATTGAATAATTTTAATATGCGATCTAAAGGCAATCCGAGTGCTTTTCAAGGCAATCCGAGTAGTTTACAAGTCATACGACTAATTTCCATATCGAGAAGAGTCCTTGCAGTACTCTACTCTTGTTCTTCACGCCTGGTACGACTCTGTCTGGAGAGGACATATATACTTTCAATGTTCGAGTAAGCCAATCGAGTGCGTTTTCGAGTTCTTGATCAGTCTTGGACGGCGGGCAGGGTTACAAGGTTGGTTTCGAGTAGAATTCTAACCAATTACTACTCGGAGAGTGCTTTTTCCTCTTGAGAGGGTCCCTACCCAGCCTTATATTCACGGCAGGCAGGAGGTTGGTTTCCAGTAGAATCCTAACCAATTACTACTCGAAGAGTGCTTTTCAAGGCAATCCGAGTAGTTTACAAGTCATACGACTAATTTCCATATCGAGAAGAGTCCTTGCAGTACTCTACTCTTGTTCTTCACGCCTGGTACGACTCTGTCTGGAGAGAATCCATGTGTCCCTTATATTCACGGCGGGCAGGGTTACAAGGTTGGTTTCGAGTAGAATCCTAACCACTTACTACTCGGAGAGTGCTTCTCAAGGCAACCCGAGTAGTTTACAAGTCATACGACTAATTTCCATATCGAGAAGAGTCCTTGCAGTACTCTACTCTTGTTCTTCACGCCTGGTATCGTCAACCGAGTGCTTGCCAAGCCAATCGAGTGCTTTTTCGAGTTCTTGATCAGTCTTGGCCAGGTCTTGGTTGTCACGAGGCCATAAGGTGCTTAAGCCCCGTTTATTCTGATTAAATCAGTAGTCTTCAAAATATTATATGGAGTGGTTGAGGGTCCACAGAATCTTGAATCTTCATCTTGTTCTTGAAATGTGCAATTTTACACGGCTAGCTACGTTTCCTTTTACACGGCCAGCAAAGTTTCCTTTAAAAGGCCAGCAAAGTTTCCTTTGAATTAGCTCCTTGCATGAAATTACACCTTTCCACAAAAAACATTCACGACTTCGGTTCCTCTTGAGAGGGTCCCTGCCCAGCCTTATATTCAGGGCGGGCAGGGTTACAAGGTTTTTCGAGTAGAATCCTAACCAATTACTACTCGGAGAGTGCTTTTCAAGGTAATCCGAGTAGTTTACAAGTCATACGACTAATTTCCATATCGAGAAGAGTCCTTGCAGTACTCTACTCTTGTTCTTCACGCCTGGTACGACTCTGTCTGGAGAGAATCCATGTGTCCCTTATATTCACGGCGGGCAGGGTTACAAGGTTGGTTTCGAGTAGAATCCTAACCAATTACTACTCGGAGAGTGCTTTTCAAGGCAATCCGAGTAGTTTACAAGTCATACGACTAATTTCCATATCGAGAAGAGTCCTTGCAGTACTCTACTCTTGTTCTTCACGCCTGGTACGACTCTGTCAGGAGAGAATCCATGTGTCCCTTATATTCACGGCGGGTAGGGTTACAAGGTTGGTTTCGAGTAGAATCCTAACCAGTTACTACTCGGAGAGTGCTTTTCAAGGCAATCCGAGTAGTTTACAAGTCATACGACTAATTTCCATATCGAGAAGAGTCCTTGCAGTACTCTACTCTTGTTCTTCACGCCTGGTACGACTCTGTCTGGAGAGAATCCATGTGTCCCTTATATTCACGGCGGGCAGGGTTACAAGGTTGGTTTCGAGTAGAATCCTAACCAATTACTACTCGGAGAGTGCTTCTCAAGGCAACCCGAGTAGTTTACAAGTCATACGACTAATTTCCATATCGAGAAGAGTCCTTGCAGTACTCTACTCTTGTTCTTCACGCCTGGTATCGTCAACCGAGTGCTTGCCAAGCCAATCGAGTGCTTTTTCGAGTTCTTGATCAGTCTTGGCCAGGTCTTGGTTGTCACGAGGCCATAAGGTGCTTAAGCCCCGTTTATTCTGATTAAATCAGTAGTCTTCAAAATATTATATGGAGTGGTTGAGGGTCCACAGAATCTTGAATCTTCATCTTGTTCTTGAAATGTGCAATTTTACACGGCTAGCTACGTTTCCTTTTACACGGCCAGCAAAGTTTCCTTTAAAAGGCCAGCAAAGTTTCCTTTGAATTAGCTCCTTGCATGAAATTACACCTTTCCACAAAAAACATTCACGACTTCGGTTCCTCTTGAGGGTCCCTGCCCAGCCTTATATTCAGGGCGGGCAGGGTTACAAGGTTTTTCGAGTAGAATCCTAACCAATTACTACTCGGAGAGTGCTTTTCAAGGTAATCCGAGTAGTTTACAAGTCATACGACTAATTTCCATATCGAGAAGAGTCCTTGCAGTACTCTACTCTTGTTCTTCACGCCTGGTACGACTCTGTCTGGAGAGAATCCATGTGTCCCTTATATTCACGGCGGGCAGGGTTACAAGGTTGGTTTCGAGTAGAATCCTAACCAATTACTACTCGGAGAGTGCTTTTCAAGGCAATCCGAGTAGTTTACAAGTCATACGACTAATTTCCATATCGAGAAGAGTCCTTGCAGTACTCTACTCTTGTTCTTCACGCCTGGTACGACTCTGTCTGGAGAGAATCCATGTGTCCCTTATATTCACGGCGGACAGGGTTACAAGGTTGGTTTCGAGTAGAATCCTAACCAGTTACTACTCGGAGAGTGCTTTTCAAGGCAATCCGAGTAGTTTACAAGTCATACGACTAATTTCCATATCGAGAAGAGTCCTTGCAGTACTCTACTCTTGTTCTTCACGCCTGGTACGACTCTGTCTGGAGAGAATCCATGTGTCCCTTATATTCACGGCGGGCAGGGTTACAAGGTTGGTTTCGAGTAGAATCCTAACCAATTACTACTCGGAGAGTGCTTCTCAAGGCAACTCGAGTAGTTTACAAGTCATACGACTAATTTCCATATCGAGAAGAGTCCTTGCAGTACTCTACTCTTGTTCTTCACGCCTGGTATCGTCAACCGAGTGCTTGCCAAGCCAATCGAGTGCTTTTTCGAGTTCTTGATCAGTCTTGGCCAGGTCTTGGTTGTCACGAGGCCATAAGGTGCTTAAGCCCCGTTTATTCTGATTAAATCAGTAGTCTTCAAAATATTATATGGAGTGGTTGAGGGTCCACAGAATCTTAAATCTTCATCTTGTTTTTGAAATGTGCAATTTTACACGGCCAGCTACGTTTCCTTTTACACGGCCAGCAAAGTTTCCTTTTACAAGGCCAGCAAAGTTTCCTTTGAATTAGCTCCTTGCATGAAATTACACCTTTCCACGAAAAACATTCACGACTTCGGTTCCTCTTGAGAGGGTCCCTGCCCAGCCTTATATTCAGGGCGGGCAGGGTTACAAGGTTGGTTTCGAGTAGAATCCTAACCAATTACTACTCGGAGAGTGCTTTTCAAGGTAATCCGAATAGTTTACAAGTCATACGACTAATTTCCATATCGAGAAGAGTCCTTGCAGTACTCTACTCTTGTTCTTCACGCCTGGTACGACTATGTCTGGAGAGAATCCATGTGTCCCTTATATTCACGGCGGGCAGGGTTACAAGGTTAGTTTCGAGTAGAATCCTAACCAATTACTACTCGGAGAGTGCTTTTCAAGGCAATCCGAGTTGGTTACAAGTCATACGACTAATTTCCATATCGAGAAGTCCTTGCAGTACTCTACTCTTGTTCTTCACGCCTGGTACGACTCTGTCTGGAGAGAATCCATGTGTCCCTTATATTCACAGCGGGCAGGGTTACAAGGTTGGTTTCGAGTAGAATCCTAACCAATTACTACTCGGAGAGTGCTTTTCAAGGCAATCCGAGTAGTTTACAAGTCATACGACTAATTTCCATATCGAGAAGAGACCTTGCAGTACTCTACTCTTGTTCTTCACGCCTGGTACGACTCTGTCTGGAGAGAATCCATGTGTCCCTTATATTCACGGCGAGCAGGGTTACAAGGTTGGCTTCGAGTAGAATCCTAACCAATTACTACTCGGAGAGTGCTTTTCAAGGCAATCCGAGTAGTTTACACCTGGTACGACTCTGTCTTGGACAGGTTTTGGTTGTCACGAGGCCATGAGGTGCTTAAGCCCCGTTTATTCTGATTAAATCAGTAGTCTTCAAAATATTATATGGAGTGGTTGAGGGTCGACAGAATCTTGAATCTTCATCTTGTTCTTGAAATGTGCAATTTTACACGGCCAGCTACGTTTCCTTTTACACGGCCAGCAAATCTAAAGGCTACTCTTGTTCTTCACGCCTGGTACGACTCTGTCTGGAGAGGACATATATACTTTCAATGTTCGAGTAAGCCAATCGAGTGCGTTTTCGAGTTCTTGATCAGTCTTGGACGGCGGGCAGGGTTACAAGGTTGGTTTCGAGTAGAATCCTAACCAATTACTACTCGGAGAGTGCTTTTTCCTCTTGAGAGGGTCCCTGCCCAGCCTTATATTCACGGCGGGCAGGAGGTTGGTTTCGAGTAGAATCCTAACCAATTACTACTCGGAGAGTGCTTTTCAAGGCAATCCGAGTAGTTTATAAGTCATATGACTAAGTTCCATATCGAGAAGAGTCCTTGCAGTACTCTACTCTTGTTTTTCACACCTGGTACGACTCTGTCTGGAGAGAATCCATGTGTCCCTTATATTCACGGCGGGCAGGGTTACAAGGTTGGCTTCGAGTAGAATCCTAACCAATTACTACTCGGAGAGTGCTTTTCAAGGCAATCCGAGTAGTTTATGCCTGGTACGACTCTGTCTTGGACAGGTTTTGGTTGTCACAAGGCCATGAGGTGCTTAAGCCCCGTTTATTCTGATTAAATCAGTAGTCTTCAAAATATTATATGGAGTGGTTGAGGGTCGACAGAATCTTGAATCTTCATCTTGTTCTTGAAATGTGCAATTTTACACGGCCAGCTACGTTTCCTTTTACACGGCCAGCAAATCTAAAGGCTACTCTTGTTCTTCACGCCTGGTACGACTCTGTCTGGAGAGGACATATATACTTTCAATGTTCGAGTAAGCCAATCGAGTGCGTTTTCGAGTTCTTGATCAGTCTTGGACGGCGGGCAGGGTTACAAGGTTGGTTTCGAGTAGAATCCTAACCAATTACTACTCGGAGAGTGCTTTTTCCTCTTGAGAGGGTCCCTGCCCAGCCTTATATTCACGGCGGGCAGGAGGTTGGTTTCGAGTAGAATCCTAACCAATTACTACTCGGAGAGTGCTTTTCAAGGCAATCCGAGTAGTTTACAAGTCATATGACTAAGTTCCATATCGAGAAGAGTCCTTGCAGTACTCTACTCTTGTTTTTCACACCTGGTACGACTCTGTCTGGAGAGAATCCATGTGTCCCTTATATTCACGGCGGGCAGGGTTACAAGGTTGGTTTCGAGTAGAATCCTAACCAATTACTACTCGGAGAGTGCTTTTCAAGGCAATCCGAGTAGTTTACAAGTCATACGACTAACTTCCATATCGAGAAGAGTCCTTGCAGTACTCTACTCTTGTTCTTCACGCCTGATACGACTCTGTCTGGAGAGAATCCATGTGTCCCTTACATTCATGGCGGGCAGGGTTACAAGGTTGGTTTCGAGTAGAATCCTAACCAATTACTACTCGGAGAGTGCTTTTCAAGGCAATTCGAGTAGTTTACAAGTCATACGACTAATTTCTATATCGAGAAGAGTCCTTGCAGTACTCTTTGATGAATTCCATTGATCATGAGGCGCCCGAAAAGTCATCCAAACCACTCTTGCAGTGTATTCAGGAAGCCTCCGGCAAGTTGTACTCATTTGGCGAGTTATACTTCAAAGCACTTGATAACTGGTACTTGAAGATCACTACTCATACTGTGGAGTAGGCTCTAGAGTACTTTCAAATAAGTACTCAGAGATTTGAAATCACTACTCGCCTTGTGGAGTAGACTCTGTAGTACTTTCAAATAAGTACTCAGAGATTTGAAGTTACTACTCGCCTTGTGGAGTAGACTCTGTAGTACTTTCAAATGAGTACTCAGAGATTTGAAGTTACTACTCACCTTGTGGAGTAGACTCTGTAGTACTTTCAAATAAGTACTCAGAGGTTTGAAGTTACTACTCGCCTTGTGGAGTAGACTCTGTAGTACTTTCAAATAAGTACTCATAGATTTTGAAATCACTACTCTTATTATGGAGTAGACTCAGTAGTACTTTCAAATAAGTACTCAGAGATTTTGAAAACACTACTCTTATTATGGAGTAGACTCTGTAGTACTTTCAAATAAGTACTCAAAGATTTGAAATCACTACTCTTCTTGCCGAGTAGACTCTGTAGTACTTTCAAATAAGTACTCAAAGATTTGAAATTACCACCCCGTCCTGTCACCGGCCGCCGTCGAGCACCATCACACCGATCACCGGCCATCCCATTCTCGAGGTCGTCACCGCAGCGCCACCTCGTCCCATCACCGGCCGCGCCGCGGATCGCCAGCCATCCCATCCCCGAAGTCGTCGCCACCCAATCCCGCGACGGGAGCGCTCTAGATTAATATAAAGAGTTCATGTTGACTACATCTCTAATTTAGTATTTTTTTAAAAACACGTGCGTGTGGCACGTGCCCTTTTGCTAGTAAATATAAAGGACTACCGTGAATTGATATAGTATCCAATTTATCTAATCACAAATGTAACTTAACGTTATACCTCTCAAACCACGACCTCTTCCATTGCCTTGACGGTGATTGAGAACATTTTTAGGTAGCTTGCTAATCCTAGAACCAAAGGTACGCCTTGCTCCGATGTGATCCGTTAAGGGCAGAGGCGTCCAGAAGACCCCTTAAGAAATTTTAACCATAGATGAAGAAGATGTGGAAAAAAAAAGAGGAGAAAGAAGAAGAGAAAGTGAGAAACGAGAAAGCAAAACTTAGCACCCCTCCCTTCAAATTTTGGATCCGCCACTGGTTAAGGCTGAGCGTTTATTAGAGTTTATGGGTATCTAAGATCATCTCCAACAGTTTCCCTATCCCCTTTTCCTTTTCCACTTTTCAACCATATAGGGGAAGCTGAGACAAAAATTCATCTCCAACAGTTCCCTTTTCCCTTTCTCCCTTTTTTCCCCTCCCTCTTCCCTTTCTTTTCTCAATCTGCCTCCTTCCTCCCTTTCCTCCTCCTCCTCTCCACCACACGATTTGCACACACAGAAGCACTCCTGGCCGCCCGATCCGGCCTGGCCACATGCCCACGCCGCCGGCACGAGTGCACGCCGCCGCGGGGAGCCCCGGCCGCCGCTGGCACGGGACGCCCCGGCAACGCGCTGCCGCGAAGGCCTGCCCCTGGGCCTGGCCGCCGCCAACACAGGGAGCCCCCGCCACGCGCCGTCATGGGGAGCCCCGGCCGCCGCCGCGAGGGCTTGCGCCTGGGTTCGGCCGCCGCCGCCGCGGGGAGCCCCAGCCGTGCGCCGTCGAAGCGATGCCGTCCCTGAACGCGCTCGCAAGGGAGGGTGCCGGCATGGAACTGGAAGAGATGAAGGAAGAAGATAAGTCTCTAGCCAATGACAGGTGGGCCCCATGAGTCAGGATGAAAGAAAGGGGAAAGGGAGAATGAGAACTGATTTTACCACCTCTCTCAATATGGTGAAAACGTGAAAGAGGATTCCCTTTATGGTGAGAAAGGGGAAAGAGGAAAGGAAAACTATTGGAGATGCTCTAACCAATTTCAATACCAGTCTAACCTACCTCTCTTTTTTTGAGGCGTTGCAGCGAGTGCCTTTTCGAATAGTGCGTGATGATCTCGCGCGGCACGTTTTGGCATCAACATGACCGTATTCGTGATGGTATAATTCTAGTCATTTGACTATGGTGGCAGATTCTCTAAAACTGCGAAAATTGCAATCACAACCCTTTCTCATAGCTTAATGATTTTTGCTATTTTGATGTGAGACAACCTCCTTCCGAGGGACATGGGTTTATGCTGCGTCCACTCGACAACTTGATGGTCAATTTTCAGCTTGGCATAGCTCATTTTGTCCGATTGCATCACTGTCACGGCAATGCGGTGAAGGCAGAATAAATTTACGCAGTCCTCATCAACAATTCAGATCGTCGCCGTTTCTTGATCGTTTTCAGGGCCTATTCCGATTGCGGAGCAGCCGCCCCTGACGGAAACGGATTACGAAACAATCTCCGGGAGGATAAAGGATAAATCTCCGGAGCCTTTGCTCTCTCTCGTCTGACGAGGCACTCGAAGACGATTCAACGGCAGCCACCGGTGAAGCCGTCGGCCACGGTGGCTGAATCTCCCGGTGCCTGGACCAGTGGACGACGGCGACCGTGAGTCGAGCACCCACCGGCCACCACCCGCCACCGAGCAGGCGAGCACGCGAAGATCCCAAGCAGAGGAGAGAATCCAAACACGCACACGCACCCCTCCCTGCGATCCGGCCCACACACAGACCGACGGATCCCACCCACCCAACGCCGCGCCCGCCCGCGTGTATCTCTTCCACAACACGCGCGACCGGGACCCGCGCGCACGAGCCCACGTCTCTCCCGAACCCGCACGGGACCCCTGCAGCTCCCGTGCGCCTCCTCCTCCTCCGCCGCCGCCCATGGAGATCTCCGCCTCCGCCGCGGCGGCCGCGTGCCCCCCGCCCGCCAAGCCGCTGATCCTCCGCCCGCTCGCCTCCTCCTCGCCGCACCACCACCACCACCCGGCCCCCACCTCCTCCTCCACCGCCGTCCGCCGCCGCCCGCCGGCCACATCCTCGGCCACCGCCACGGTCCGACGCCGCGCGCGCACCCGGCCCCGCACGGGCCGGGCCAAGCCCCCGCCGACGCAGGCGGCGATTACTTCTCCGGTGACGACGGCGGTGGCTCTGGCTTCGGCGGATCCGGCGGGGGCCGGTGGAGCTGGAACAACGGCGGGTCCGGGTCCGGATCGGGTTCTGGGGCAGGTGGCCCCGGCGACTGGGAGCCCGACGTCCCAGCCCCCGCGCCCCGGAGGTCCGCGGCGGAGGCCGCGCTCGGGGTCGTCTACGAGCTCATGTGCCTAATCGCGCTCTCCAACTGCACCCAGTTCGCCGTCCGCAGGCTCGCCGGACTCCTCGCCGCGCGCGTCGCCGCGCTGCGGTTCGTCCCCTACCGTCTGCTGATCGCCCGTGGGCTTTGCTCCCTCTTCCTCCTGCCTGCCTGCCTCAAATTCGCTTCTGTATATATGTATGTCTTCACCTGCGATTTTAGGAGGTTAGGACCTTGGGGGGATCAGGACCTCTCTCTGCCTGTTCCTCGGTGCACGCTTCAAGCGATGATGCCGGGAACGGCAACAAAATTCGTCGAATTGAAATGGAAGGACAAATTGAATAAGAACTTCTTATCTTTTCCCCTTTTGTCATTGGACTCAAGATTGATTGCTTGATGCAAATCATGGTAGGAGGCAGCGAGATGCAATCTGCTGCTTGTATATATACTAGTAGTTTGCTGTAAATCTAAGTTTCGGGCTACTTGCTGCTGTTCATTGTGCCCCTGAAACAATGCATACGGGGAACTTTCATAAATCAAATGGTAATTTAGTTGATAAGCCAGATGGCTATTAACTTTGCAACTCTCACCTCTAACACCATTTTAAGCCACAATTTCTATTCAATTGCAACTTTGTTTGTGAGCTACATGGTTAATAACTCTGCAAAGGTTTGTTGCTGACATGGACCTTATGTTGAATGATATTGATAGGTGCATTTTTGGTTGTAATGCAATGCATTTCCATATAGCAGTTAGTCATCCTTGTCAATAGAAGATCTAGACTAGGAGGATGAATTTTATTGATTAGCTTGTCAGTGGATGTACATCATTATATGTTTTGTTATTTTAGCCACATAGTGATGGTTGTAAGAAAGGAAATGAAGTACTCCTGCGATCCTAATGGGTGGTGCTGTGTGACGCTGACCTTATCAGATGTTGTACTTTCTATGATGAGTGGAAAAAGTCTATATCACCCCCTCACCTATGGGGTGGACTACATAACCCCCAACCTATGAAACGGTCTATATCATCCCTGAACTTTCGAAAACCGGTCAAATTATCCCCTACAACAACAACAACATAGCCTTTTGTCCCAAGCAAATTGGGGTAGGCTAGAGATGAAACCCAAAAGAAACAAGGATAAGAAAGACATAAAACGGCACAAGACCAAAGATAAGATTAGGGGCAAATAAGAGAAGAACAAAAGATCACGGTTCAGGCACGTTAATTGCAAGTCCCCAAGCGCATCTATCTATAGCTAATTCCTTGAAGATATTCTACTCTTTAAGATCCCTCTTGACCGACTCGTCCCAAGTCAGTTTAGGTCGACCTCTACCTCTCTTTACATTATCTACCCTTTCTAAAACCCCACTACGCACTGGCGCCTCAAGAGGCCTCCGTTGGACATGTCCAAACCATCTCAACCGATGTTGCGTCAGTTTCTCCTCGATTGGTGCTACGCCGACCCTATCCCGAATATCTTCGTTCCGTACTCTATCCCTTCTTGTGTGCCCACAAGACCAGCGTAACACACGCATCTTTGCTACACTCAATTGTTGGACATGTCGCCTTTTTGTAGGCCAACATTCCGCACCGTATAGCATCGTCGGGCGAATCGCCGTCCTATAGAACTTACCTTTTAGCTTTTGTGGCACCCTCTTGTCACAGAGGACGCCAGAAGCTTGACGCCATTTTAGCCAACCGGCTGAAATTCTATGCCTAACATCTTCATCAATATCTCCATCCTTCTGGAGTATCGATCCTAAATATCGAAAAGTATCCTTCTTGGCCACCACTTGCCCATCAAGGCTAATGTCTCCATCCTCATGTCCAATCGCGTTGAAGTCGCACATCATGTACTCTGTCTTCGTCCTACTAAGTCTAAAACCTTTCGACTCCAACGTGTGCCTCCATAGCTCTAACTTCCTATTAACCCCCACCCTACTCTCATCAACTAGCACCACATCATCCGCAAAGAGCATACACCAAGGGATATCACCTTGTATGTCCCTTGTGACTTCATCCATCACTAAAGCGAATAAATAAGGGCTTAGTGCTGACCCCTGGTGTAGTCCTATTTTAATTGGAAAGTCACTGGTGTCGCCATCACATGTCCGGACAGATGTCATCGCATCCTTGTACATATCCTTGATGAGCGTAATGTACTTAGTGGGGACTTTGTGCTTTTCCAAGGCCCACCACATGACATTTCTTGGTACTTTGTCATACGCCTTCTCGAGGTCAATGAAAACCATGTGCAAGTCCTTCTTCTGCTCCCTATATCTCTCCATCAACTGTCGTATTAGAAAATTGCCTCCATGGTCGACCTACTAGGCATAAACCCAAACTGGTTTTGGGTCACGCTTGTCACTCTTCGTAGGCGATGCTCTATAACCCTCTCCTAGAGCTTCATCGTATGACTCATCAGCTTTATCCCACGATAATTAGTACAACTTTGAACATCTCCCTTGTTCTTGAAGATCGGTACTAATATACTTCTTCTCCATTCTTCAGGCATCTTGTTTGTCCGAAAAATGAGGTTAAAAAGCTTAGTTAGCCATGCTATCGCTCTAGCACCCAGGAACCTCCACACCTCAATGGGGATACCATCAGGGCCCATCGCTTTACCTCCCTTCATCCTCCTCAACGCCTCCTCGACCTCCGCCTCCTGAATTCTCCGCACAAAGCGTCTACTGGTATCCTCAAATGAATCGTCCAACTCAAGGGTAGGACCCTCATTCTCTCCATTAAACAACTCATTCTCTCCATTAAACAACTTGTCGAAGTACTCCCGCCATCTATCCTTGATCTCCTCGTCCTTCACCAGGAGTCGATCTGTCCCATCCTTGATGCATTTGATTTGGGTGATGTCTCTTGTCTTCCTCTCACGGATCCTAGCCATCCTATAAATGTCCTTCTCCCCTTCCTTCGTGCCTAGCCGCTGATAAAGGTTGTCATACGCCTGACCCTTTGCTACACTCGCAGCTCGCTTTGCAGCTCTCTTCGCTATTTTGTAGCTCTCGATGTTGGCTGCACTCTTGTCAAGGTGTAGGCGCTTGAAACACTCCTTTTTCTCCTTAATAGCCATTTTCACCTCATCATTCCACCACCAGGTGTCCTTCGCCTCCTGTTTGCCTCCCCTACTCACGCCACACTTCTGAAGCCACCTTCCGAACAGATGTTGCCATCTTTAGCCACATGTCGTTTGCATCTTCTCCTTCTTCCCAAGGCCCCATCCCCTAAAGTAGTTTTAAAAAATCATAGTAAATCACAGAAAAATCATAAAATGGAAAATTCAATTGTGTTGGACTCCAAATGAGCAGATCTACACAATGAACATATAATATGGTATGCTGTAGTACAATTTTTTACAGTTATGAAGAAAAACATAGATCTAAAGCTAGAGAAAAAAATTACTAAAGCATACTATATTATATGTTCACTGTGTAGATCTACTCATTTGGAGTCCAACAAAATTGGATTTTCCATTTTATGATTTTTCTGTGATTTACTATGATTTTTCAAAACTGCTTTAGGGGGTAATTTGACCGATTTTTGAAAGTTTAGGGGTGATATAGACGGTTTCGTAGGTTGGGGGGTTATGTAGTCCACCCCCATAGGTGAGATGTGATATAGACTTTTTCCTATTAGGAGTTCTCTCTTCTCACCTATCAACTATCATTGCTAGCTAAAATGTTTACAGATCCTATCACTAATGCTAGCGAACCATATAGTCTGAATGCAGACTCCCTCCATCCCAAAATACAATTTATTTGAGTTTATTCCCTATTTGGCCCTATGAAAAGTAGTGGTTTTTCGTTCCCTATTTGACCCTGAATACAAGTTTCGTTCCTTATTCAACCTTCTGTTGAGTTTTCCGTCCGATAGCTGTTAAATGACATGTGAAAAGACGATTTTGCCCTCTATGGGCCTCACCACCCTTCCCCCTACTCCCCTCCCCTCTCCTCCTCTCCCCTGCTTCACGCCGCATGGGCCCTTCTCTCACGGCCTCCCCTCCCTGGCGACCTGCCAGCCAGGCCGCTGCGCCGCTGCATGCCCCCATCCTGGCCGCAATTTAATAATTCGATTTTGCTGATGCGTTGCTACTCTGTGTAGAGACAGGCATAAATTGATTTAGTAGTCGATTTTGCATGTGAGGAGAGATCAGTGGTGCCGTGCGGCTTGATGATGCTACTTGCTGCTTGCCCATGGGAGTGGGATCAGATGCGGGAGGAAGAGAGTAGAAATTGCTGCTTGCTTGTGCTTCTTTGGTGCTGGATTCTTATACGAGCGGAAGAGCTCCTTGAGGGCGGCGGCGGCCATCGACTTGTTGTATCCCTTGGATGCGGAGAGTCAGACGGCCGGCACAGGGGAGGTCGCCGCGGCCATCTTTGCGCGCCCGCGCCGGGCCTGTTTCGCCGCACCACTCTGTGCCGCCGCGCAACAGAGCCCGCCGTCACAGGCCCCGGCGGCCACGCCGTCCGTTGGCTCTGTGCCGCCAGATTCGACAGTCGTGCCGAGCGCTACCCATGCGCCGCTGCGGCCAGATAGGTCCGCCGCCCTCTGGAGGTGTTCACGACGGGAAGGGCGCCCCATCCCACGTGATGGTGGCCTCGCCGAGCCTGGGGACACACGCCGGAGGGAGGAGAAGACCGGTGAGAAATGAGGAGGAGATGAGAGGAAGGAGAAGGGAGGCTGATGTGCGGCCACATCTTGCAAGGGGTAAAATAGTCATTTCACAGGCAATTTAACGGCTGCTCGACGGAAAACCCAACAGAAGGTCGAATAAGGAATGAAACTTGTACTAAGGGTCAAATAGGGAACGGAAAAATTTTCAGGGTCAAGAAAGGAAAGACTACTTTTTCTATGGCCAAATAGGGAATAAACTCAATTTATTTTGGCTTTTCTAGATACATTACTTTTGCTATGTATCTTGACATAATATATATTTAGGTGCATATCAAAATCTATGTAGCTAGAAAAGCCAAAACGAGTAGTATTTTAAAACAGAGGGAGTACTAGTAAGCCAAAGCCCAAGAGTTATATGCTTTGTTTTTTAAAGTTGAGCTGGAAGTCTAGACAGTTGTTAACACATGGCAAAGAAGATCATCATCCTGTACTTCTTGGTGGCGGCACTGAGTGTTCTGCTCAGAGCATTCTGCCATAATTCCAGTAGCTCTCCAAGCATTGCTGGGTGGGCTCCTGGCAACAGCAGAAACGTTCCATCGCAGAAATCGCTATGAATGTTGAACCTGTGACACTAGAGCTTGTGCTACTGCTGGGCCTCAACAGCTCGATCATAGTGCAAAGAACTATACGATGTTAGCATTAGCAACAGCTAGTGCCAGCATGATGTATCCTTGCAGCAATAACCGGGTGGGTCTAGGACTCTTTGGGCATATGTTGGCAGTGTAACCTACAAGTCTTCTTCATTGCCTATTTGCAAATGGTGTTCTCTTAGGTGTCATCACTGTATCTCCACATGCTTCTCTACTTCAGTAGTTTGAAATTGCATATTATCCTTAACAGTCATTGTTTGGGCAGAGAATGGTTAATTTTCCATTGGAATGTTCCACCACAACCTGGTGCAAAATGTCCCTTCTTGCCGCTGTAATTGTTCCCTAAAGATGAATCTAGTTGTATTTAAACGTTAGCGGGATTGAAGAATTAAAGGCAGAACTCCTACCACCAGATGTTTAGTAGCATACCCATAACATAATAAAGAGCTACAAGTGCTCATTGACTGAGTGAAAAAAAAACATTAACACAAAAAGTGACCGAATTGAAGGATTTACATATTTCGGCACAATTGGTTTTGGTTTATACCTACCTGGTTCACATATCAAACCTTTATCTTCTTTTTAATTTGTATGCGAAGTGGAGAACTCCCAACCAGATTGAACTACTAAGGTTACTACCATAGCGGACCAAGCTGTGCAAGGAAACTTTGAAACCACTTAGAGCCAGAGGCCACATCATATGCCTCCCTCCTAACAAACAGAACTAAGCAAACCGCGAAACTACAGAGGCAGATAATTGGCTTCAGCCAAGTTGCAGACTGCTTGGGAACAATCTTCCCGCTTTTATTTTTTTCCCTTTTGTTATTGGACTCGATCGATTGCTTGATGCAAATATTGTTAGGATGCAGAACCCGATTCAGATTGCTGCTTGTGTATATCACTAGTAGTTTGCTGTAAATCTGATTTCGCGCTACTGCTGATGTTTAAGGTGTGCCTGAAACAATGCATACGGGAAATTCTCAGAAATCAAATGGTAATTTAGTTGATGTAAGCCAGATGGTTATTAAACTTTGCTATTCTCACCTCAAAAACTATTTTAAGCCACAATTGCTATTCGATTGCAACTTTATTCATGAGCTACAGGGTTAATTACTCTGCAAAGGTTTGTTGCTGACATAGACCTTATGATTAAGGACTCCTTTGTGAAATTAGCTGCAGGACAGTATAAACTATTTTTTCTTTGCTATAACACACTAATTTCTTGGTTGCAAGACACCGCCTGGTCTCTTGTGGCTAATTATTTTTTTCGAGCGTCCCACAACAATTATAAAAAATGAGCAGTGTCCTGTAGCAAACTTTTCCTATGGTTAATGATATTACTAGGTGGTAGTTTAGGTTGTAAAATGCAATAATGCATTTCTATAGATCAATTAGTCACCATTGTCAATTAGCTTCTTAGTGGATTTATAGGTTATATACACTTGAGCCACATATTCGGTACTGCTGGCTAACCTTATCAGATGCAGTACTTTCTATTATCTGCTAACGCCAATTATTGCTAGCCAAAACCTTTAGTACTCTCTCCGTATAGGAAATATATGACGTTTTGGACAAGGTTTTAGTCAAATATTGGGAACATAAATTATGAATAACTTTTAAGTTGTGGAGTTTAAAAATGTGAAAACCCTTGAGAAGTATTTTTAGAAAAGTATACATATATTATTTTTTAATAAATGTATTTTTGTAAAATAAGAAGTGAAAGTTACGTTTTGGGGACCATGTCGTTGTCCAAAACGCCATCTATTTCCTATAGGGGGAGTACAGTTTCTATCGCTAGCGAATCATATATTCTATAATGTAGTACTATCCAAATCACACTCACCACATCGACGCGTCGACACAGGAAGCCCCTCCTGGACACAAAGCCGTCCAATTCACGCGCTGCTCCATTATATCACACAAACCCTAACCCTAATCCCCTTCCAGTCCCCATCCCTGCCGGCTGCTCCTCTCTCTCACTCATCTTCCCCCCTCAGCCGCCCCCTCTGCTCCCTCACCCCGCGCCCCCTCTGCTCCGCCGCCCCCTGCTCCGGACGGCGGACACCAGGCGCCGCAGTCGCCGCCCTCCGGGGACGCGAGTTCCGGGCGCCAAGCGCAGCCGCCGCCGCCCGCTGGGGGCACGAGCTTCGGGCGCCGGCCCCCTCTTCGCCGTTGGGCGACGGGCGACGCGCGGCGCCCCTGCTCCGGCCGCGCGGGGCCCCTCCGCCGCCCCCGCGCCGGCCTCCCTCCCCTCCACGAGATCTGCGCCGGCCTCCCTCACCCCGCGCCCCCTCTGCTCAGCCGCCCCCTGCTCCGGACGGCGGACGCCAGGCGCCGCAGTCGCCGCCCTCCGGGGACGCGAGCTCCGGGCGCCAAGCGCAGCGGGCGGCGAGCTCCGGGCGCCAAGCGCAGCCGCCGCCGCCCGCTGGGGACACGAGCTTCGGGCGCCGGCCCCCTCTTCGCCGCCGGGCGACGGGCGACGCACGGCGCCCCTGCTCCGGCCGCGTGGGGCCCCTCCGTCGTCCCCGCGCCGGCCTCCCTCCCATCCGTGCCGCCGGCCTCCCTCCCCTCCGCGAGATCTGCACCGGCCTCCCTCCCCTCCGCACTGCCGGCGGCCGCCGCCGCCGCGGGATGCGCCGCCCCCTTGCAGTCGGGCCAGCCAGGCCCGATGGCCCGGCCGCAGCCCATCGGGCCAGTCGGGCCACCGTGCCGGCCTGGCACTATAAAAGGGCCTTAGTGCCGGGCCTGGGCCGCTGGGTCGGCACGGTGGCACGGCCTGGCACGGCACTATTGAACATCGGGCTGCGATAGGGCCGAGCCGCGTCGGGCCGGGCCAGACCGGGCTAGGGCCGGGCCGCCCATTTGGAATACTATACCTCCACTAGACAGCACTGACCGTCGGCCAAATACCCCGGCCCTGCTCGGCCGCTCCCTCCTTTCCAAATCCCCTTCGCCTAGTGCTGCTCCACCCCCTCCACTACCTCCATGTCGTCTCCTCCCTCAACTGGAAGAACTCACCTGGGTCTCGAAGAAGCCGACGAGCCTCAACACCAATGGAGCAGTTCTCGTGACCATGGGCTTCCTACGCAGGGACTTGGGAACGGAGGGATGTGCAGGGGTGGAATGACGCGTGCAGGAGACGAGATGGCGAGCCTGAAACCGCTACATTTCTGAGAGTCGACTCCGCGATGGCGAGTGAACAACGATAGCGAGGAGTTTGGCGTAGCTGCTGGAGCGTGCTTTTTCTGTGTTTCGGTCACATTTAGCAATAGCAAGGCAGATAGCGTGGCTGCTGAAGTTGCTCTTATATGCTTTGTTTTTAAGTATTTTTGTACAAAGCTTTGTTTTTAAGTTGAGCTGGAAATCTATACAGCCCTCACAGGGCAAATGATACCCTCACAGGGCAAGTGGAGGTAGTGAGTGTTCTGCTTAGAAAACACTGCCATAAAGTTAGTCCTAGTGGGAGTTTCATTTCATACACATTATTGGAGGTGCTCTCAGCCATAAACGAGGCCGAGGTGGTGCTACTCACAGGCGTCGAGCTCCAACTGACGAAGCTCTGGCGAGGTGGGAGGTGCTCCAATGGAGGGAGCTATGGGGCTCCTCATGGTTTGCTTGGGAGAGAGAGAGGGGGAGAGTTGGTTTGGGTAGAATGGGATGCGAGAGGAGGTGAGGGGGCGGGTTGACACGTGGGGTCGCGCGTGGGAATGACGTGTCAAACGAGTTCTGACCTTGCAACACGCACCCAGGTAACTCGCGGACTGTTCGCTCGTGGGGTGCGGACTGTCCGCCCTAAGTGAAGTGGCGAGCTTGACGCGGTCATGGCTGACCGTGTTGGTTGTACTGACGTGGCAGATGGGCAGGCCGTCCGCAAGTTCACAGTGAGCTGGGCTTAGCCGTATAATTTAATTGGGATTAATGCTTAATGATGCTCTTGATGGCAATGCTTATAGTTAATCTCAACTTGCGCTGTTACAGTTTCTCAATGACTCGAGATTGAGAATAAATCGAGGATGCGTACGGTTTAATTGGTACGGGGTTATAATTGACAGAATAATCATATATCTACAGCAACTGCCAAGAAGTTGTATAAAGTCACGGCCGTGTTTAGTTCGGGCAAAAGTGTTCCCTTTTACGAAAAGTTATCCACCTCGAGAACCGTGTCAGTTTATTTCTATCTCTATGCACGCTTCTATAGAAATAGTACTCTTACGTACTTTCCATCCATTTTTCTACATCTAAACAGAGCCGTATAAACACAAACAGTTTTCAGAGTTACAGGATGAATATAACTACAGTTATAATTAAAAGGATATACATATCGTAGTAGGTACAACTTATTGGACCTACGGAGTAATATTTTACAACAAACAGAAGTACAGAACTTCATTTTGCAGGCAGGCAGGCAGGCAGGCAGGCAGGCAGGCAGATATAAAACTGGATGGGTTTACTACTGGTTGGTTTATGCATCCAACTCAGTGCAATCATTACAAATTGGCTACAAATTATATGGCAGCAATATAATGTACAGTCCCAGTAATGTACAATATAATTTGCATGTTCATTTTGTTGGAATGCTTTTTAGTCAGCAGCAAAACCACCAGGTAACTGCATGACATAGTCGATGTGCAGCAAGGCACCAGATCTACCTTACAAACAAGGGTACCAGCAGTGCGACTGCTGTACTGAAGTAAATATCCGGAAGATATTTTAGTACACTAGAATCAATTAGATCATGCAGACCAAATAAACGATAAGCCAGTGTCTTCTCAGCAAGTAAAGCAAATAGCATCATACAAGCACCAGTCATGCAAGTATTTGCAAGAAACTTGAGCAGCGGTGTCACCCATACATTGAGATATGACATACACCCTGCAATGCCCAAGGCAACTATCGCATCCGTATACCAGGAGGCCAGGAGTTCCCCTTCATATGCATTAGTGGAAATTAAGCTTGCCACTAGAGTTCCAAGCGGAATGAACATGGAGCCATCGAAAATGAAGCCCTCAAAGATACTAGACATAGTGAAGGGAACCAACCACGCTACTCCTGCTGCATTGAAGTAAATACGTGGAAGATATTTGAATACACTAGGGTCAATAAGAACATCCAAACCAAGCAACTGATAAGCCAGTGTCTTCTCAGCAAGCAAAGCAAATAGAAGCAAACAAGCTCCACTCAAGCAGATATTTGCCAGAAACTTCAGCAGCTGTGTCGCCCAATCTGAGCTAGGTATGCTCCCGGGCCACCTGGATATCATCCATACGCTGAGATATGGCAAACATCCTGCAATGCCGCAGGCCACTGTTGCTTTGGTGTTCCAGTAGGCCAGGAGCTCCCAATCATATGCATAAGCGGAAGTTATTAAGCCTGCTAAAACAGCTCCAAATGGAATGAACATGAACCCATGCAAAATGAAGTCTTTGAAGACACCTGCCGAAACTTGTTCTGTTTCAATGACTTCAGTAGCATCCGAATCATCGGAACTGATGGTATCTTTATCTGATGTCACCTTGTCGACTGCCCTATTAGAAGTGTCACTATGGAGAAGAATAGAGAACCATACAAGGCCTGCAATCAGCTCAGGCATACAGACCAATGCAGTCACCTCTCCCAGCCATTCTGCCGCCACCGTGTGTGCTGTTACGAACAGCATTACCATGTAAGACATTTGAATATATTCTAGTGCTGGTTTTAAGGCGGGAGCACTTTTTACTTCATCAGCCAATCTGGAATACAACAGTGCCAGTGTCCCTAGAGCGCAACATGAAAAGAGCAGGAAGTGAGACAGAACAGGGCTACTATCACCATACATGGCACTGATTAATAGCATCAAAAATGGTATTACTACCGTTCTTTCAACTTCACCAATTTTCAGTGCTCTCTGTTCCCAGGCTATCCTCACGTTTCTTGATATCCTTATCCTCTGATGCACTGACATGCTGCTGCTTCACCGGAATCTTGTTGCACAGATAAATGATGAAGGTAACCAAACTAACAGGGAACGGAGCAACGATGTAATACTGCAAGTTGATCTTAAGCAAGAATGCATATGCTATGACAACTATAGCACCGTTTTCCATGTAATACATATCCAGACCCTTGAATCGGCCCATATCAGAAAGCAGCACACAAAGATAATTCCGGGTTAATGGAAGAAGCAGACATAAAAGGCCAAAAATTCCATCGCCTGGATCATCATCACTTTCCACAGTCCTTCTCTCGGGTGTGTAAAAGATAAATTTTGGTACCACAAAAAGTACTGTAGCCATTGTCAAGTTGCCATGTAGTGATTCTGTGATGCTCTTCGGGTCCATTGACACTGCAAATAACTCCATATACTATAAAACAGAAACAAATTAGTAAGCATTTATATAAATGAAGTGAAGCAAACAATGCTCTAGAAAATATGTCATAAATTCGGACAGAGAGGCATCTACACAAACAGTGGGGCTAGATTACAGTGCTGAAGGTCAAATAGAACGATTGCAGTTACCTAGCATATGCAAATATATTATGAATGATAAAAAAAAAGAATTATGGCGAAAAGATAGGTCACAGCATTTGTTATAAAATATTTATAAAAACTTAACTGAAACACATATTTTTATGAAAGTACATTGGAAGGTAAACACTACTACAAAACACTTCATTCATGCTAGAAAGCAGCTCCTAACTCTCATATATGCCACTTATCCAACTACTAGTATGTAAATGACATTCCAGCTGTGAAGCTATAGTAGGGATACGAGCATCTTTGCTGGCCCCTATTACAAGCCGACCCAGATAGACAAAAGTTTGAGCTACCCACAGGATTGTGTGTCGCAAGAATTTCACACAAAATACACACACATATACATGTGGTTCCCAAGCTTCAAAACCTGCACCTTGCCCCTCGCCACATGTCTATACGTGTGGTTCCAATTTTACTTATGTATATAAGCCGACGTCAATGGGTGTTTTCTGGAGTTTTTTCTAGCAGTGAAATGTTTGACTCAAAACAACCTAAAGTTTCACTCGTTTGAGCGGTTGGAGCTGAGCACGCGGATTTTCTTTGACCATGTGCCATGACTCTAACCAGATAAATTCAGAATCATCAATGCACATGGTCAACTTAATTACCTGAGCAAACTAAAACATTAAAGATCAAAATTAATTAAAGATCGTTATATTTGGTGTATGTCTATGGCAAAAATTTTGCTCAAAACACGATATGCAGGTTAGTTGGAATTGGAAGCACCCCGGCCAAAAGATCATCTCCTCCCTAAATATATTGGACAGCGGAGAAGCTCACGATATGATTCATCAGAGTCGTGGCAAGGCAACTCACCTGATGAGCTGCTAGGCCATGTAGATCTGCGGCGAGGAGCCAGCTACCTACGAGCTCCAGAGTACCCCGGCGATGGGCCAGCTGCAAGAACTGGATGGTTAGGTCGGTCCAGGACTGGATATGGTGGATGTGGCCAAGGTGGTAGTGGCTCACCGGAGGCGTAGAACCGTGCGCACTGGCCGTAATCGCCATAGATGGGAATCAAGAAAGGTCCCACCTGAGGTCCCTGCCGCCGTCTGGAGCGCCGACGCGACGCGCCGTGCACGTGTATTGTGCTGGCTCCGAGGAAAAAAGGCGGTGTTCTCCCCAACCCCAACAGAGGCGTGAACTCAGACTTGATGCGGGTCGAGTGGAAACTCAGCGAACAGAGGAGGAAGAAGACCGACGATCCCGGCTTGAAGCCATTTGTCTCCGCAACACGCGTGCTCGTGGCCTTACGCGGGGCGGTGAGAAGACCCGCGCGTCAAGGGAGGTGCTGTGGGGATTTGGGGATTTCGTGACTTCCTCCTGCCATGGGCGTCCTCGCCATGATCCAGCTGCAGCTGGTGAGGGGTGAATCAGGAATTTAACTATGGGGATTGGGGGTAAGGTACAGGGCTGGGTCAAGTCGTCGTCGTCTTCCTCTACTGCGGCCCACAGGCCACATTCACGGTTTTCTCCGTCCATTCCCCAGGCCTGACACGCCATTGGCGTCCTCGCCGAGATCCAGCTGTTGGTGAGGGGAGGCGAATCAGGAATTTAACTATGGGGCTACGGTATAGGGCTAGCTGGGTCAAGTCGTCGTCGTCTTCCTCCACGGCTCCACTGCAGCCCACAGGTCCTCGGTCCGTTCCCCCGGCCTGACACGCGCGTGTGACATCTTCTTTTAATTAGGTTTATTTAGCACTCGATGCAAATTAATGGGGGCTGGTGACTTGGTGCACAGCAACCGCTCGTATATGGATTGCGCTCTGAGTTTTCCTGTCCCTGGCTCCCGGCCATTGACCTGAGCTTCAGGTCTTCCCGCGTGATTGAATCGGGCGCAACTTATTGATTGTTCCACCCGATCGTACATTGACATGAGGACGTACACCCGGTCGTTAGGCCACATGAACCTCCCTAGCTAGTTCTGCGAGAGAGAAGTTCTCCTCTGCCCCCCGCGCTCCTTGTTCCCTCCTTAAAGCTGCGCCTCAGTAGCTTCTCCGCGCGAGAAGCGCCGGGCTTGGATCTTCTCTTCGTGTTGATTCTACGAAGGTCGGAGGAGCTCGCTCATTGCAAGAAACTCTCGCATGGATTTCTGTCGCATCAGCGAACAGCACGGTAAGCCTCTCCAATCCTAGAATCCGACCGATGTGTTCACCGTCCAAAATAAACATCTATAAGAAGAAATTTCTCCCCCCATGACCGTACCCTTGCATACGGCGCCGTTAGGGCCTGCTTGGACATGTTTCAAGTGAAATTTGACCTCCTTCTTGATGCTTCCATTAGGTTGAGAGGCTACTACTTAACCTAGCAAATAAAAAATTGTTGGGAGATTGAAAATGCTACTCATTTCACCTTCATTAATTGGCATCATATATCTTTTGGACAGTGTGTCAGTGAAAGAACATTAGCTAGTGAATGGAACTTCTACTGTTGCTTTCCGCTTACTGTCATTCCAGTAAATTACTGTACAATCATTATACTGTTTTTCCCTCTACAACAAAGTCGGTATTTTGGGTGATGCGGTGTCTGTTGTCCAAATACTAAAAAGAAACACTACAAATTATTATTTTTAAACACTCTACGTCTAAGAAATTATCAGCACAACAGCCACAAATACAACAATTTACCAAAGCACGTAAACCCTCTCTCTCTCTCTCACAATACCTGACTTAGACGCTAACTCTCTCACAATACCTGACTTAGACGCTAACATACACAAACACATGCTCGATCATCCATATGAATATACGTACACAACCCTACTTCTATAAACATCTCCAAGAGACTAAGCTGGTGCTACTTATATCTTGTAATAAATCTATAAAATGCAAGCATCGGTGTTGAGTCAAAGACTTAAACTCGGATGGATAAGTTCAACCATAAGGAACCTCAGTTCGCATAAAAGTATAAAACGAGCAACATAGTTATAGCTATGCCATGGGGTGGGAGGCTGTGATACACCTTGTGGTTGCTGAGGTCCATATGAGTGCACAAAATTTTTTCATGCAAATAAAATTAAATTATTGGTAAGTGTTGCCCTATAAGAACATATGTGCAGTGGGTTGCTTGGAAAATGGGCTTTAGTTAGAATTTTTTTGCTAAGTTATATAAATCAGGTTTTTATTTCCAGGAATCCGCTGTATCTTGGAGGCCGTATGTACAACAGGACACTAATTCCAAGTTCTCAAAATAATTGACCACCTATATTTTGTTTCATCGGTGATTAATATTATTTAACTGGTGGTCAATTGCTTTGTTTATTATGCATGCAGCTATTTATAATATTAAACAGTTCACCTTCAATGGAGTAATGAATTGCTAAGGCCCACATTATTTTTGCAGCGAACATATTACGGGAACTGGAGATTGTGGAGCAATTCCATGAAGTAGATATTCCTGGGGATTCACAAGATACAAGTGGAAAGAACAGCAGTAACAAAGAAAAGGAGGACGACAGGCTACACATATTGCCTATTGACATAGTGAGTGCCTTTAATTTAACTGCTACTACCAACTGCCTCCATATCAAAATATTTGTCGTTGGCAAGTTTAATTTCAAACTAACCAATGTCAAACATTTTGTTTTGGATGTAGTACAATATATATGAGTCTTGGGAAGAGTGATCTTCCACGACACTGGAATCTTCTTACTTTTTATTCTCAAACAATTATATCATCCATGTCCAAAAAATTTCATGTGTTAGATGTGTATTCTGTTCAGTATTATACAATATATTTATGTTAAATTTACATTGGTATACTAGTCTCTCAACCCATACTCCTACACATGCGAGCAATTTTAAGAGACATAGAAATTCATAGATAAAAGTGGGTCAGGGCCCACTGCTACTTAAAATTGTTTGTTTTTTGCGTCTCACATTTAATTTGTCTATATTCAGACCCACTCTCGTACACATATTTTATTATTTTTATTCTATTCTGATTTACCAATTCCTCTATATAGTTGTCATAACCATTTGTAGTTTGTTCTTGGTTGGTGTTCTAGCCCCCTACTTTGAAGTGCAATTGTGATTTTGTTTTTATTTTTCTAACTTTGTGATCTTCTCTTTACTATTCACATGTTAATTCGATTTTACCCCTACCCAGTGGTTAAAACGTGGGCAAAACCACATTGATTGTAAACAGGAAAGGACAAAATTACAAAGCTAAATAAAGAGGCAAAATTAAAATTACACTTCAGAGTAGGGGAAAGAATACAAATGTCTAGTTGTTGTTCTTTTATGTAAGAGAATCATGTGTGTTTGACATGTCTTTAGGTGAACTCTTATTTTGACCCATGTACATATGGAAACCGACATGTCCATCGCTTCATATATATTTTTTAGAATCATACCGTACAGATACAGATGCTCACAAACATGCATGCACACTTGCCTCTATGAACACACGCATGCAACCCCACCCCTATGACCACCTCCGAAAGACTGAGCCGACAAATCCTCGAGAAGGACGAAGTCACCAATGGTGCCTCGCTGTCGACGGGCATGTCGCCTACCACTGAAAGAATAGCGTTGGTTAAATCTTGGAATAAATAAAAAAATGTGATCACTAGTGCCAAGTCGAGGACTTGAACCCTGATGGGCAGGTTGCACCACAAGGGCCCTTCTCAGCTGAGCTATTCTCAATTCGCCATCGCTTCATATACTTGGTACGCATGGTGACACATATTGATATATAATGCATGTATCCCTTGATAAATTAGTAACATGGATGATCTATACGTGTTTGGTGGATGCTTAGAAGCTTAGATATCTATTTCCATGATATGTCTCACAAATCACGTACCATATACCATACGTACATATATGAAAGAAGCGATGATGATATCCATTTCTACGTCAAACACATAGCCCAATTTAAAGTTCCAATAAAATTTATGTAAAAAACAAAGAGGTGCAAAGCAAATGGAAAAAACATGGTGGAATTTTTTAAATTTTAATCGGTAGCTGAAGTAGTCCTCCATAACCAAAAAAGTATTTATATCGGTACTGTTTTAGAACATGAAGACATTAGATAAAACAAAGATAAGTAAACTTGATTACATTATGTCCTATTAAATCAAGTAAAACATCTTCCACCTTGAGGAGAAAATTACTACTCTCTCAGTTTCTTTTTCTATAGCATATTAGGATTTGAAAAAAAAATTCTTGGAAGTATATACTTTGACGGTTATGTATCTCTTACAATATACTGTGTATTTCTATAATGCACTTAGGTGCATTTTGTATAGAGAATGCACTCGCTGGTTGCAATTGTCTAGTTGTTGCAACTTGGTCGCGTTATGTTGCAGTTGGTTCATGTCCAGTTGCAACCGGACTGGATTTGTCGCAATTTGTTCCATTTAGTTGCAACTGATATTGTGTCATAGTTGGTATTGGTCTAGTCCCACAGTTGCAACTGCGAGTCCGTGCATTTGATATACAAAATGCACCTTGTTGTATTTTAGGATCTTCAGCAAAGCAAACAGCTGGATAATGTTTTCTTCAAAGTGGATACTCTCAATTTTTCTTGTCCTCGGAAATTTTCTTCCTTTTTCCTGCATGACTCTCGTAACCAACCTGGTTTCTTTTACAGGACAAACTAACGAAACGTATCCGAGCTTTCACTGGGGCTTTCGTGGTTATGATTTCCCCTATTCTCCTTGGCATCGTGCTCAAGAAAGTTAACTTAGCGGGTGCTGGTAAGTACCAGGGGATACGGATGCTTGAAGTATTTGTTGATTTTGTTCAAGGATGGTTTCCGCACCTCGCAGCTGCTACTTTACAAATTGGCATACTGCCTTTCCTGTGCGTTATGATCTCAGAACCATGCGCCAGCTATATTGCCCCAAGGGTACTTGCTGCGTCCAAGGTGCTGGTGTTCTTCTCCAACATTTCGCTGATGATCCTTGGCTGCGGGATTCTACTTCTCATTCATAAAGAAGCTTGGTTAGTACTTTCATTATGCTCCATCATGGTGATCATTGTCATTGTCGAGCACATCACCACTTGGTTTCGGTACCGCCGCTGTGTTAATATTGGAGGCACCAAACCCGAATCGGATGAGTACCACAGCAAGCTGGAGCACTTACTTGATTTGTCAGCTGGTATAACCGTCATGATGTTCCTGGTTTTAGAATGCGTGGTGTTGGAAGGTCTGCTCAGAAACAACAGCCAGGGACAAGCTGGGCTCCTGCCTATGCCTCTTGCCCCGGCGCCATCGGAGTATCCAACCGCCAAAGGACAGGAGACGTTCCTTGGTGGTACCTTGCTCATCAGTTTCGTCTTCAGCATGATTGGCGTGTTCCTCATGAACGTCTGGACGACCCCCCATGTTAGGACCAGCAACAACGTGGTCTTGGCCACCAATTTCATTAGGGGTTTGAGTAGCATTGTTCAGGCTCTGCCAATCGCCGTGGTTGTGATCCTGATTACATTGGATGTGCTTCCTCAGGCATGGAAACCTGCAGCATGGCTGCCAGTGTTCCCTCCATTCGTTGTACTTCTGATGTTGTTGCTACGACCTGACTGTGGAGACGGTACCCAGCCGAATAGGAAGGAGGAGGGGAAAGCAGCAGGAGGAGAAGAAGGCAGGACGGTTGCAGGAGCAGGAGATGGGCCGGTAACAGGGCAGCTCCTCATCTCGTTCAGCAAAAGCACAGCATCCAAATAAGCCTGAAGATCACAATAAATCGAAGAAGGAGGAGCCTGAAGATCAAAAGCCGGTCCCGTTGGAATTGACCAAGGTGGCGTTTACGGGTTTCTTGGCTGTGGCAATGCCAAGCGCCACCAATTCTTCTGTCGGTAAACCCTCTATATTTTTCGTGTTATGTACTGCAACAGCCGTTCTCTTGGGCCTCTTGTGGAGGCTCCTGACGCATGAGGCGAAACCAACCGCAGCTGTTCTCAAAGCTGCCAATCATGCTTCCTTCTGCGCCCATACGTTCATTTCCTTTGCCGGGATTGCCTTCGGGATTATGGCTGTTAATGCCTCTAAGTGATGTGAAGTCCTTACAGTTTACTAGCATTCTGTTTTAATGATCTGTACTGAACAACCATGTAAGCAGCTCAAGGAACAGAAAAGCGCTTCTAATTATTTGTATTTGCCATACCATTCTTCTGAATATTATCAATTGATCAATAGTCAACATGCACGATGGGCTAATTGCAAAAACACATCCAGATGTTCTCAATTTTGTCAGAGAAACATACGCCTTTTGCATAACATACATTCCATTTTTCCATGATTGCATACTAACAATCTTATGTACATCCGGATGACCTGATACAAATTTAAGAGATGTTAATCAAATGAAAAAATAACTTAAAGCTGTATTTCAGCAAAACATTCGCCCAAAACCTGAGTAGCCTCAGTGGCTCTGAAAATGGAGTGGCAGTGCCATCTTGTCCCGGCCATTGGGACAGCATGAAAACAAGGTAGTAAACTAGAAGCCCTGAAACGCCAGCCTTGGTGCACCAGTAGAGCACAGACTCGTCCATGTAGTTCACTAGGAGTGCCAAGACAGCAGCTGACAATGCGCCAAGTAGAACGAGCACATTTCTTTCCAACTTGATCTTGTCGGCGGTGACGATGGCGCCGCCGTGACCGTCGAGGTGAAGGCTGAACGAGAGGAGCACCGGCGCGATCTCGGGCAAGCAGAGGAGAAGCACCTTCTCCTCCAGCATCTCCGCAGCCATGGCGTGCACTGCCACCAGCAGCGCTACGAGCGAATGTGTACCGAATGCTTCTTAATTACACCTTGCTGCATCAGCTATTATTTCAGGTCTCGTATGGAGGCTCCTGACGCATTACAAGTCATACACTACCATAACGGCAATTACAAATGTTGCTTCCTTCTGCACGCATCTCTTTGTTTGCAATTGCTACAGTTCCATTTACGATCATGGCCGGGATGGCTCTCTTGATTTTGATGTATGCAGCAACTGATAATGTTGAATGATCACTTCTACGCGACTTACGGCATATATGATTATTGACTACAAGATTATCATCCTATTTTTAACTTCAAAGCACATCTCTTCGACCTGAAAGGCCCCAAATCTGTCGCCAGTGCATATGCTAACAGCAGTTACAGCTCTCTGGCATTTTATTTCCTTTCGATAAATACATCCTTCGCCAGCGTGTCAAGTTAGAACGACTTAAAAAAATAGTCTAGAGAGGAAAACCAGTGTGCCGATCAGAAAGACAACAACATTGCACTTTTGCACAGAGTTTGTTTTGTGAACTTGGTCCTGCTCTATCGATAGCAGTTGAATGCATGCACGTAGTCCTTTCTCCTCAGTGCAACTAATTTAGTAGGGAAGATGGCAGACGAGAGACCTCTAGTAGAAAAGTAACAAGCATTGAGAAGCCCCTTCCAGGTTGCCAGGTCCACAATGTAGCTAAATCGAAAAATTATAATCCCATTGTCTTATAAACTCGACCATAAACATAGCCCACAACCAGGGAAAAAAGTGCAAGTGATTCAAGGAATTAGCATGGTCTATTATGTAGTTATTGGAGGAACATTTGCCAGTACAATTAAACAGAACATGGGACAGCGTTTCACAAAAATAGGCATCAATTGCATCTAAAAATCAAAATGAGGTACTTAATACAGGTTTGCTAACTTCATGACTATCAAATATCGCCACAACAAAACACGTCATCAAGTCTTGATCATTTATGAAATCAACAAAATACCCAAATATGCATCTTAGATCATTACTTGTGAATTATCTGCAGCAAAAAATATTGAAATGTTGTAATACAGAAATGTTTTATGGTAAACTTGTAAGTGTAATTTATTTTCTTAAAATAACAACACATTTATACACATGTGGTCAAAGTGACTACATCTATGCACAGAGGATCATAAACAATATGATAGTTTGCAATCGTCAATTTGCAATCCATGCTTCATAAATTGTTGACATTTTCACATACAGAGATAAGATCTATGGAAGGGGACATGCAAGGTGCTAAGCAGATGGAAACCCAGGCAGATTGAATAGTTCAAGAAGTTTTCTCCATAAGCTGGATCGGTGCCAAGATGTTCTGTTTACTTGTCTCCACAATGCAACCATTCATCACCATTTCTTCCAGCATGAAGTGCACCTTCTCCAGGTGGAACATGAAGTCAAGCTCGCACTGGCCAAAAAAAAAAGGAGAGAAAAGAAGTTGCATCAGCCCTGGTTAGGCAGATCCTTTAGAATGCAGGTTGCTGAGTGACATAACAGAATGCAGAATAAAGCTTACCACATTGCCAAAGTGACAATCCATAGTCTCCACCAAAAGATGTATGAATTCAAGGATAGCTAACTCATTCTGTAAAATATAATGAAACTGATGATTGTTAGGTTTTGAATCAGAATGAGAAAATGCCTAGATTAATTATTAATTCAAGAAAGGAATGAGATATGATGTACTGTCTACTAATCCTTGATAAATTGGAAAAAAATGGAATGCATTCAAATTGCAACGGAAGTTAAAAATCCTGTAGCCATTTGTATTTATGAGAAGGTGTGAGTGTCTAGAAAAATCTAAAGAAAGAAGTTCTCAGTGACATGAATAGAATGCAGCCAAATTACAGCAGAAGCTGCAAATCCTGTAGCAATCAGTTGCATATGCAAGTTGCGATAAGAAATATATAGAGAAAGATTCACTTGGTAAGATTAATGACAATTTCCAAAAGGGACTACTAGCCCAAATCAAATCCTAATTCACAGTATAGTGTCAATTGCTACAAGATCAACATTGCCTTAAATTCCTTCAAGAATAAAATGCACCACGGATACATGAACTTGTCACGGGGTGCCACTTAGGTCCATGAACTTGGAAAATTGAAATTCAGCTCCCGGTACTTGTCAAAGTGTGTCCATACCGCTTAAAAATATGCAAAGAAACCCTTTTATCTTCTTCTACCTCTCAATCCTCTCCTCATCTTCCCTCTCCTCTGCTTCTCGCTCCCACGGCGTGTGGCGGCGGCGCCGGTCGTGCCCGGACTCGGGACAGAAAGGAAGAGGAGGGGTCGTCGTCGGCGAGGCGGAGCTGGACCAGAACGTTGAGGCTGCCATCGAGTCCGCCTGCCGCTGGCCTGAGCTCCACCCCGCCCCGCGCTGGCTATGGACGCGTCCGCCACCGAGCCGAGCCGGAGCTCGAGTCCACACCGCGAGAGATCCACCCTCCTCCACCTCCACGGAGGAGCGCCGCCGCGGGGCCGCCACCGGTCGGGTCGCTGTGCGCTCCGCCCAGATCTAGGGAGGCCGCTGGATTTGACCGTCGTCGCGCACGATCCGCCGTGAGCCACCTCGGTGGAGCTCTGCTTGGCTCTGCTCGTCTGTGTATGGGCCAAGGGTTGGTGGTGGATCTCACGCAGAGAGATGGTAGGTCGAGATGTGGGGAGCCGTGGTTGAGGTCGAGCTGGGTGTCGTCAAGGCCGTGTGGGCGCAGGCGGCTCAAATCGGCCCAGCCTAGCGTTGCTTCCCCGGTGCGGGGAGGAGGGGCGAGCTTCGTCGGCTGCCGCCTCCGCGCCCAAGCCTCGCTGCAGATCGAACCGCCGCTGTGAGGTCCACCGCCGCCACATGCTCAACCTTCGCAATTGCTTCACCTTCTGCTCAGATCCGCCCAGAGGAGGGCTCCGGGCAGATGCGGAGGTGGAGGTGGCCCCGCGTGAGCTTTGCCACGTGCGCAGAGGAGGGTGAGACGACAGCGGAGGGCGGCGCGGTGGGCGGCGATCTCGCGTCCTGTCCGCCAGCGGTGATAGAGGAGGGGATATTTAATTATTTAATTATTTGCCACTATTGCAAGGGCAGCTCCTCGTTTGCCATTATAAGAATGGTACCTTACATTTTTGCCACCGTCTAACAAACGGAGTAACACAATTGCCACTTTCGCTGACGTGGCACGCCAGGTCCTCATGCCAGCATGGATGGAGCGTGTGAAAAGACCATATTACCCTCGTGTGGGACCCGCACGTCATGTTCATCTTCTTCAACTTTTGATTGCAATTTTCCTCTCTCTCCTTGCAATTCCCGTTGGTCCGTCGGAGCAGAAGATGGCGGGATGCGGCAGCGGCGGATGGCCGGCGCGAGGCCCTGCGCTTGGGACCTTGGGTGCAGATCCAGGCAGTGGGGGGCTAGGGGCGCGGCTATCGGCTAGCATCGGGCAGCGGCGACGCCATGCCTGTGGAGCTCGAGCTGTCGCTAGCTCTGGCGGCATGGAAGATCGGGGTGGCTCGTGTCCAAGCGCCTGCACCTAATTTTCCCCACTCCAATTTCTGTCTGGAACCAAAAAAAGCGGCAACCGAAAGGAGCTAATCATCTCTCTACTCCGTGCTTCGTTCCCAAAGAAGCAAATCGATAGCAGTAGCTAGTGCAGGGCATTAATCTTGCTCCATTTGGGTCGCAAGGACGCAAGCAAACAACGCTTGAAGCACTTGGGAAACAGAGCTCATGCGCTGTTCGGATCCCTGAGCACAACCATCCTGGAGGACGCCCGGACTTGAAGGCATTGGCGGATGGCCAGCGCGTGGCCGGGCTGGAGGGCGGCGGGGACGTGCGACTGGCGCGGCACAGGCTGGAGGGCGACAGGGGCGTGCGGCCCGGCGCGACATGGCCTAGAGGACAGCCTGCGCATGGTCGGATTGGAGGTTGGCGGAGGTGGAGAGAGAAGAAAAGAAGGCAGCGAGAGGTAGAAGATGGATTTGAGGTGCGGGACCCGCACGTCAGTGGAAGGAGAGAGGAGAGCTGGAGGGCTACCGCATGGAACAGAGGGGTATTGTGGTCTTTTCACACGCTCCATCCACGCTGGCATGAGGGCGTGGCGTGCCACGTCAGCGAAAGTGGCAATTTTGTGGCTTCGTTTGTTCGACAGTGGCAAAAATGTAAGTACCATTCTTACAATGGCAAACGGATGAGCTGCCCTTGCAATAGTGGCAAATAATTAAATATCCCATAGAGGAGAGCGTGGGAGAGAGAGAGAGGAGAGGGAAGATGAGGAGAGGATTTAGAGGTAGAAGAAGATAAAAGTTAGGGTTTTTTGCATATTTTTATATGGTATGGACCTAAGTGGCACACTTTGACAAGTACCGGGAGCTGAATTTTGATTTTTCAAGTCCATGGACCTAAGTGACACACCGTGACAAGTTCATTGACCCCTGGTGCATTTTACTCTTCCTCCAAATATAAAATATGCATATGATTAAAAGTTAAAAACCTACAAAGTTTTCCATTCGCTTGACCACCAATAGGCTAATTCTAACATCAACTAAGAATTGTAACAGTATATTCACCAAATTAAAACTGCACAAACATAACAGTAGCATAGATAATATGGTGGGTTTGAGAAATATATTACTGGATATTAGTTCATTAGAACTGATACCCTTTAAGACTATTCCTAACAATTCCCCTGAGTATAGTGCTAAAAGAAGTAGCCATAACAAATGGTGCCATTTGTAGGATCTAGGATACTGACTAGGGGGGTGAATAGGCGGGTTTAACTAAAATCAAAGCACTAATAAAAATTTATTAGTAACACAAGGAGAATCCTATTTCTACTCAACACTAGACTAGATAAAGGTTTGCAACCTAGGGTGACAAGTATATTTCAATCTCTAGGAATGTAAATGCTCAAGATAAATTGCTAGAAAGTGAATGAGCAAAGAAATAACCAAGCACACAAGAGACCAAATTTATCCGTGGTGTCGATGACTTGCCGGTCACCCCTAATCCACGTTGAGGTGGATTCAAAGCTTCAACCGCTTCTCTATCAAGTCACATTTGATGTATAAGCCGGCTTGAATCAATGAACCTCTCCAAACCTCGATTTCACTAGAGTTGCCCTTCACCACTCCAGCGAGGTGAGCACAAAATCTCTCACAATCTTCCAAGGCTTCTTCACAATCTTCTTGAAGAGCTCAATGGAACCTTCACACACCAAGCCGTCTAGGAGGCGGCAACCTCCAAGAGTAAAAAGCCAATCGACGCTTGCTTGATCATCTTCTAGTGCCTCAATGCTCAATGCAATCCAAAGCAATGCACTAGAAAGCCCCACACTCACAAGAGTACAATCCCTAAGCAATTGAGGGAGAGAGGAATGGAAGAGAGGACTCTTGGGTCAAATGAGCTTTCAGAATGGCCAAGAGAACCTTTCCAAACCGGTGGGTTGAGTATATATACTCCCCACACAACCAACTAACCGTGATGTGTAAAACTTGTGAAAACAGGGCACTGACGGACCGTCCGCCTCAGAGGTGACGGACCGTCCGCCCTAGCCGAACGGCTACTATTTCAAAAAGTCAAACATGTCAGAAGTGACCGTTACGGGGTTGGCGGACCGTCCGCCCAACAGGGCCGGACCGTCCGCCTCTCAGTTAGAAAAAGGTCACCACGCGACTAAGGAATACTTTTATCAAAGGCAGACCGTCCGCCTTATAAAAGTATCCTAGAACCCTCAGAAACTGTTTCTGGATGAATGGTCCGCCAAAGGGTCCGCCGTGCAGGAAAAACAATTGCGGACCGTCCGCCTTAGAAAAATCGGCCGGGCCCAATTCCAACACTTAGCAGATTTTTCTTCGTGTAAGTTAGAGGGTGACCGTCCACCACCCCATAGGCTGACCGTCTGCCTAACCAAAATCGGCAGGGTTGAAAACCCTTCAACTTTCACGTTTTCTATCCAACTTTTCTCAAACAATGTTAGCTCTCATGCATGCATTAAAACTATTTGAGCAAGTTGGCACTAGAGTTTCATCATTCAAACACAATTGACCCCTCTTAATAGTACGGCTATCTAGCCTATTAATCCAGTCAAAATTCTTCTCTAACACTCCTTGTGACCGTTTAAAGAAACAACCTATCTTTTACCTTTTCCTCTAGCATCTGTTTGCTTCAATATCTAGCGATATCTCGTAATCAATTATTGAAGCTCATCCATTCATCCAGACTAACCTAATCTCATAATTTTAATAGAATTGTTAGTCCATGATGATTGTCATTAATTACCAAAACACATTTAGGGGCCTAGATGCTCTTTCAATCTCCCCCTTTTTGGTAATTGATGACAACCATTTGAAAGGAGTGATGTAAGAGATTTTTGAGTCTTGAAAGCACTTACTCATTTCAATAGAATCATGATATAAGATAGAAGAAGTGATCTCAAAATTCATTGTAGAGAATGACTCCCCCTTCATATATGCATATAATTTTGAATTTGTTCTTCTCATATATGTGTAGATAGAAATTTTGACGAAGTTTCTCCTACAAAAGGTAACCGAGGCTACACAAGATATTTATATTGACGCTCATAAAGATATAGGAATTAAAGCTCAAGAAAGCATAGGAACTAAAACAAATAACACGGAGAATTTTAACGAAAGCATAACATAACTTCAACCGAGTTCTAGTTCCATAACCACAAACCGCACAAGATACTCGAGTTATTACAAGCAAGCCAACATAGTTCTTAACACACAACATAGAAAATAAATGCATGCCATGAATGCAAATGCAAGTCTTCCATGATTCTCATAGTTCCATGATCACTCCTCATCAATTTCTCTCCTCCTTTGTCATCAGTGACTGAAAAAGGAGAGCTAGTTCTTTGGCGGCGGCGGAGGAGGAAAATATGGCTGGTGAGCATAGAATCCTTGTGGCGGTGCAAGAGCTAGAAAGTAGGTGTAGAAATGCCCCCTAAAGGCCTCAAAGTCCTGCTGGAGGTGCTCCTGCCAGTCAACGATGTTTTGGAGGTCCTCCTAGGTTGTCAAAACATCAAAGCGCTCTTGGAGTGTCGCCACCTCATGATCAATGTTGTTGCTCATAGTAGTCATTCTGTTCATGATGGGTGTAGAGACATTCTGCTGAATATGTGCCCCAAACTGAGTCAGACGAGTGTCAAGCTGCTCCTGAAAGCCCTGCTGCATGGTCTGAAGGGAGTTATGCATCTGCTGCCAAAATGCCTCAAAGTGTGAAGTATAACCAAGCTGCATCTCTTGAATCTGGGAGGTCATAGACTGCTGCAATGTGGCAAAGTATGGATCAAAGAACCTGGGAGGAGGTGCCCACTGCTGCTGCTGAGCCTCAGGAGGAGGTGGTGGTGGCATGGCTTGAGCATCCACATCCGCTGCTGGTGCATTTGCTGCCCCCCCCCCCCCGCGACTGCTCCCCCTGCAGCTGCTCCCCCTTCGGCATTTGCATATGCCTCATTCTCATCCTCTGGAAGATATGCAGTCAATAACCTTTCAAGGAAGTCTCTATCATTCTGGAATGGTGGCACACCCGGTTTTATAAACAAAACCGAATGCTAACTATATGTATGTCAGGATCTAGTTTCATACATATAGTGACATCATTAGTGAATAACAGCAACAGTATCACGTAAAGAAAGAGAGTTTATCAGAGATTTACGCTTAATCCTGGAAACGAAGGCTCCAAACTTCACAGGCAATCGACTGAGGGTAGCGGACGCCTAGCACTCAGCGACATCTTCAGAAAACTTCATACACCTTCTTCTTCTGAGCAGCAATTTAGCAAGGGTGAGTACACTTATGGTTGGTACTCAGCAAGGCCACAGAAATTAACCAGAAAATGATTTCATATCAACTTCAAGTATATTACTCATGTGAGGGTCCAGGCTGCTCTTGACTGTGAGCACGACTGATATATCAGTTTTAAACACTCTGCAGAGGTTGTACACTTTCACCACAAGTCACGTAAAAGTTCAGAAGAACTTTAGACCCAACCATGCTGCACCACACATGCGCTTATCACACTACCAAGGTGTGACTGCATAGGGATGCTACGAGGCCTTTACAAAGATTTTTCAGTAAATAATAGTCGGCTAAGGATTTAGGTCGCCGCAGTCATAACCCTCCCTAGTGAGCAGAGTATCTTAGCAAAGCATACCTCTCAAGAGGACCGGACTATACCCTGTCAACGCCACCCCTCTTGCCCTTTTTAGGTAAGACTATCGTCCACCAAAGTTTCTAATTAATTAGCCAAGACCAGAGCCATGTAGTCTCATGGTTGTACTGTTTTCCCGGGTGGTTCTCCATGTTCCAATTAAATCCATCATGATATTATTAAAGCATAGATCGAAAGATGGTTAGGGTCACTTGCCTTTCACCAAAGTGTAACTGCTTAGAGTCTTCAGCTCTTGATCTTCAAAAACTCTTGAACATCGTTCCTTCTACTCGAAGCAATCATCGGGCACAACATACAAGTAAATAAAACAAGAACAACTAAGAACAATACACCAATCAAGAAAGGCTTTAAAAGAGCGCACTAAAGGATAAGGCTCGAGTCTATGGAACGTGAACACGTATAAAACACTAAGAACGATGCTATCGTTGATGACACACATCTATCGAGGAAACTTTATTTGTAAAGGAAAGAACAAAGGCTATATGCTGCTTTCATTTTTAATTTAGAAAAACATATGTAAAGGATATTTCTAGAAAATACCCCAGATTAGAGTTAACCATATTATATTTGTATATGAAAAGACGATGTAAAGCCTAGTCAACTTTTATTTATAAATATTGATGTATAAATTATGCCACTTAAACATTTAACTGGAAAAGGGACATAGGCGGTAACATCTAAGCGTACATTTTTAAGATTCGTGTTGAACTAACCATGTTATAATTCAAAAACACATTTATATTTATATTAGCCTGATTAACATTTAATTATGCAAACTCGAGATATAACCTATGTAGCTTTTATTTAGAAAGCCAATTGAATAAACATTAATCAGGTTAACAATTATTTATAAAAGCCGATGTGAAAACCTATCCAACTTTTAATCAGCAAATGATTCAATCTTACGTTAAGCAAATTTAAGTTTGATTATGAAAAGACGAGGTTCAACTATATTTAATTTTAGTTACAAACTCAATTAAAGTATATATTAGTCAAGTTACTATTGATTATGAAAAATTGGTGTAAAGCCTATATAAATTCTTATTATGAAAGACATTCAAATATGCATTAATCAAATTAATATAAAATTTATTTTCAGAAACCTGCATGATGGAAAACATCAGTACTAACGTGTACTTTATGTTATTAAGAACCTAACGCAACTTGAACGGATCGAAACGGAGCTAAAACGTGGAATCTATGAACTAAACAAGCTGGAGGGGTCTAAACGCGATTAACTATAGACGTCAAGGGCTAGCTGGAAAGATTACCAAGACACATTGAATAGTGCTCGGGAAAAGGTCAAAGGACAGGGTTAGATCTGTAAAAGTGGAGGAGCTGGATTTATGTGCAAAGGTGGGATCTTCCTAGGGGGTTTTCTGAAAGAACTGCAAGACACAAAAGAATCAAGGAAATTACATGTTTATTCAGGGTCTAGATTGCAAAGTTGCGGGGACCTTTCTTCTTTCCGTGTCCGTGGCGGACGACGGGTCTGGGCAGCCAAAACTGCCGGTGATTCGGGCGATGAGAGGCTTGGCCGAGCTGGGAAAAGGAGAGAGGAGGTCAAGGGCGTCTTGGGAATGTGCTCACGGTGGCGGGGATGAAGAACTCCGGCCGAAATTTGGATGGAGAGCGGCGGGCGGCGACGGACGGTGGCGGCTCAGTTCGGCGACCTGTGGCGGTGCTCCGACGGCAGAGAGGCGACGAAGATGAGCGGCGGAGCTGCGGCTTGCTGCTGCGAAGCTTGTGGTGGTGTCGACTTGCTTCGGTGGTCGGCGGAGGCGACGAATCGGGCGGACGACCGGCGAGTTACGCTCGGCTCTGGCGAGCTCTCGGATGGCAGCGGTGCTTGCGCATGAGAGGGGCATGGCTCAGGGCGACTGCGGCAAGGGCGAACAGGGGCGCATGGGTTCTTGACGTCCCTTTTATAGGGTGAGGCAGGGGGAGCGGAGGCGACGGTGAAGCTCGGTGGTCATTAATGGCCAGTGTGGTGGAGACGGCAGTTTCGTGGTGGAGGGAGAGTGGGCGACGGTGAGTGCTCCACTGAGCATTGAAGGCCAGTGGGGAGGGCGACGGGCGGCCGGATGGCAGCCTGGGCGCCGTGGCCAGTGGGAGGAGGAGGCAGGTCAGAGGTGGAAGAAGATCCTGACGGATGGGTCCCACATGGAAGTGAGAAGAAGAGGAGAGGGAGGTGGGCTGAATTGGGCCGGCTGGAGTGGGCCAAGCAGGTGGAATGGGTGGGACTCGTGGGCTCGGCCCAGATGGATAGGAATGGATTTTATTTTCAGAAAACATTTCTTGTGTAAAGAAAAATCTAGATAAAGCTAGATGATTCATTTACATCACTAAAAATGCTCTGAAAATCCCAAAAATTCTAGAAACAAATTCCTAGAGATAGATTGGGACACGAGGAGTCCAAATAAAATACTTGGAGCTTGTGAAAAAGAATTTTAGAGCCTTCTAATAAATAGATTTAGCTCTAGGAAAGTGAGAAGAAATTCCAGAAAAACCTGGAAAATTCTTAGAACAACTTGGTCGTCGTCTAAACGTATTTTTAAAACCTTTGCAATCATGAAACACTAGGATGCATCGGCATGAATGCAACACTTATAGAAACGGTTTATTTAATTTAGAAAAGACAATCAATTCTTTTCCTATACTAAATTACCTGTCAAGAAATAAATGTTGAAAAAAAAATTTAAGGTTATGAGAAAATCGTTGCTTGAATTTTCTTTCTATTCACATCCTGAAATCAAGGTGTGACAAATCTACCCCCCTTAAAAGGAATCTCGTCCCGAGATTCGCAATGGCTAGCAAGAGACAAAGGTTTAGGTGGGTAGCATCCAACACTTATTTACATTCTTCGGGATCATTCATTCCTTACACCATTTGAAGAACTTTCTTTTTGTCTTGATAAAGCATTTTGAACAGACCTATGTTGATTCCATGATCGCTTTACCTTGGCTTGACTGTCTCAAATTGTCTCTCGTACACATTATTTAGTATTACAACTAGTATCCAAACTCCTTGTCTGAGTTTTCTTGTTCATTTGATCTAATCACTTGTTAGGGCACAGACTGGTGAGATGTCCAACTTCTTTGCTATAGGGACATGCTTTGCTTGCTTTAGTATCTTGGCAACTGATGTGGTATGAGAATTGGGCGTTGGGGATTGATGGCTTTCTTTCCTGGCTGAGGTGTCCAGATCATCCGTCTTCACGAGGCCAACTGATGTTGTCTGACCAATTGCAGGGCTATTAGTACTTTGGTCCTGGGGTTGATTATCATCCTCTTTTGCACACCAACTAGCAATATGTCCAGCTTCTCCACACTTGAAGCAATATAATCCAGCATCACGGGACCTAGTCAGCTTACGTTTTGTTGGACATTTATTGATATAGTGACCTTCTTCACCACACCTGAAACATATCTTTTTAATACATTTATCTTGGCTCCCTTTCTGCTCCACCATAGTTCGTGGAATGGCTTGTGCGCCAAGATTCTTCTTACTAGAGTTGTCATGTGGAGGTTGAAGAACTTTAGATAACGGTTGGTTAGAACAAGATTGAGTATTGCTATGTGCCAATGGTTATGGCAACTCCATCTTCTTTTGGCTTTCTTCGTTTGCTCGTTTCTTGGGTTGCTTGATTCTACTCGATTTGAATTGTTTGAACAAAATATTCCAATCATCAAAGTTTATTGTCTTATTACTATCTTCAACTTGAAAAACTCCTTCTAGGACGGGATTTTGAGCAGATAACTTCCTCTTCTTATTGATATCTAACTGGTAACTTATCTTGCGTCAGTAGTCATTAAGCTAGCTTCTTCCTTGAGACTTGGATGACCATAATGCTCACAACATTTACATGTTCCAGGAGTCTCAATGTCCTCACGTTGTGTCTCCACTTCTAGCTCTGACGCTCCACATATTTTCTTATTCTATTGTTGATTCCATGCTTTAGCAACTTGCTTCTTTACTGGCCTAGTGGGAACTTTTGCCTTGGTCATTTCATGTTATGTGGGGGTGATGTCAGTATTGCCTTCATATTCTTTCTTGGTTGTTGGGGTCGTCATCAGAGCGAGGTAGACGGGAGAATAGCAAACTGCTAGGTGGCAACGAAACTAGAGTAGGGTCTTCTTTTTTTACTTGCTTCTACCCAGATAGTGGTTGTGAAGATAGCTTCTGCTAGTTGACATATATTGGTGTTTCCTTCACTTTCTTCCTGACGTCCTTCATTGGATTGAGTAGAAAGGGAGAAGGATAACAAGGAGGTGGGAGGTACAAAAAGAAGAACCCGCTAAGCAACTGGTGTTAGTGTAAGTATAAGACCCACACTACACCAACAATCATTACAAAGAAATGAATCAAACAAGGTCATAAAGACAAGCATCATCATGAAAAACACAGAATTACACCAATCAACACTTAGTCAAAGAACGATGCTAAACGTTGTTAATAAGGTTGCAAGGGGTGCTCCTAAGCAAGGGTGGTATGTTAATAGCTTCAACATTGACGACACATGCCTCCTTCAGCTTGTCTAGCGTTGGTGAAGGCGGCTTTAATTGCTCGAGCTTTGCTTCTGGTCATGAAGTAGTAGCTCCATTCCTCAGATGACTTGGAAAAGCTTTAGGTTAGGTAGCATGAATTATCTAAATATTTTTTTGAATCAGAAAGGACACTTTGGAATCAAAAGTCAAGAAAGATTCCAAACTGGCAACAATTTGAGAAACAAGACGTTGGTAATTTGGAGAAAAAAAAGCAGAAGATACTTACAATGATAAACAAGCAAGGAAAATATCAAGGATAAAAATAAATGAGGGATGACAAGGTAGCAATATCACCAAAAAAATAAGGATGTGTATTGCATAGGCTAGGTAAGATTATCCAACCAAAAGCAGATGTATGGTAAGACCAATAAATCATCAAGGGAGAGAGTAAATCGATAGACAAGGATTAAGAATTTTACATTTGCAAAACAAGTAGTGCAAATGAAAAAAAGTCCAAGTGGGACAAGTAAGTTATCAAGGAGGATTGAGACAAGAAAAAAAATAGTCAACAAGTGAGAATATTCAACAGAGAGGTCCAGGATAAGGCAGAAATTGATTTTATATCAAAATAAACCTTAGAGAATGACCATTGCTATCTAGGCTTACGTCCTACAGTCGATACAACTCTGATACCACTTCTGTCACACCTGGTTTTATAAACAAAACCGAATGCTAACTATATGTATGCCAGGATCTAGTTTCATACATATAGTGACATCATTAGTGAATAACAGCAACAGTATCACGTAAAGAAAGAGAGTTTATCAGAGATTTACGCTTAATCCTGAAAACGAAGGCTCCAAACTTCACAGGCAATCGACTGAGGGTAGCGGACGCCTAGCACTCAGCGACATCTTCAGAAAACTTCATACACCTTCTTCTTCTGAGCAGCAATTTAGCAAGGGTGAGTACACTTATGGTTGGTACTCAGCAAGGCCACAGAAATTAACCAGAAAATGATTTCATATCAACTTCAAGTATATTACTCATGTGAGGGTCCAGGCTGCTCTTGACTGTGAGCACGGCTGATATATCAGTTTTAAACACTCTGCAGAGGTTGTACACTTTCACCACAAGTCGCGTAAAAGTTCAGAAGAACTTTAGACCCAACCATGCTGCACCACACAGGCGCTTATCACACTACCAATGTGTGACTGCATAGGGACGCTACGAGGCCTTTACAAAGATTTTTCAGTAAATAATAGTCCGCTAAGGATTCAGGTCGCCGCAGTCATAACCCTCCCTAGTGAGCTGAGTATCTTAGCAAAGCATACCTCTCAAGAGGACCGGGCTATACCCTGTCAACGCCACCCCTCTTGCCCTTTTTAGGTAAGACTATCGTCCACCAAAGTTTCTAATTAATTAGCCAAGACCAGAGCCATGTAGTCTCATGGTTGTACTGTTTTCCCGGGTGGTTCTCCATGTTCCAATTAAATCCATCATGATATTATTAAAGCATAGATCGAAAGATGGTTAGGGTCACTTGCCTTTCACCAAAGTGTAACTGCTTAGAGTCTTCAGCTCTTGATCTTCAAAAACTCTTGAACATCGTTCCTTCTACTCGAAGCAATCATCGGGCACAACATACAAGTAAATAAAACAAGAACAACTAAGAACAATACACCAATCAAGAAAGGCTTTAAAAGAGCGCACTAAAGGATAAGGCTCGAGTCTATGGAACGTGAACACGTATAAAACACTAAGAACGATGCTATCGTTGATGACACACATCTATCGAGGAAACTTTATTAGTAAAGGAAAGAACAAAGGCTATATGCTGCTTTCATTTTTAATTTAGAAAAACATATGTAAAGGATATTTCTAGAAAATACCCCAGATTAGAGTTAACCATATTATATTTGTATATGAAAAGACGATGTAAAGCCTAGTCAACTTTTATTTATAAATATTGATGTATAAATTATGCCACTTAAACATTTAACTGGAAAAGGGACATAGGCGGTAACATCTAAGCGTACATTTTTAAGATTCGTGTTGAACTAACCATGTTATAATTCAAAAACACATTTACATTTATATTAGCCAAATTCACATTTAATTATGAAAACTCGAGATATAACCTATGTAGCTTTTATTTAGAAAGCCAATTGAATAAACATTACTCAGGTTAACAATTATTTATAAAAGCCGATGTGAAAACCTATCCAACTTTTAATTAGCAAATGATTCAATCTTACGTTAAGCAAATTTAAGTTTGATTATGAAAAGCTGAGGTTCAACTATATTTAATTTTATTTACAAACTCAATTAAAGTATATATTAGTCAAGTTACTATTGATTATGAAAAATCGGTGTAAAGCCTATATAAATTCTTATTATGAAAGACATTCAAATATGCATTAATCAAATTAATTTAAAATTTATTTTCAGAAACCTGCATGATGGAAAACATCAGTACTAACGTGTACTTTATGTTATTACGAACCTAACGCAACTTGAACGGATCGAAACGGAGCTAAAACATGGAATCTATGAACTAAACAAGCTGCAGGGGTCTAAACGCGATTAACTATAGACGTCAAGGGCTAGCTGAAAAGATTACCAAGACACATTGAATAGTGCTCGGGAAAAGGTCAAAGGACAGGGTTAGATCTGTAAAAGTGGAGGAGCTGGATTTATGTGCAAAGGTGGGATCTTCCTAGGGGGTTTTCTGAAAGAACTGCAAGACACAAAAGAATCAAGGAAATTACATGTTTATTCAGGGTCTAGATTGCAAAGTTGCGGGGACCTTTCTTCTTTCCGTGTCCGTGGCGGACGACGGGTCTGGGCAGCCAAAACCGCCGGTGATTCGGGCAATGAGAGGCTTGGCCGAGGTGGGAAAAGGAGAGAGGAGGTCAAGGGCGTCTCGGGAATGTGCTCACCGGTGGCGGGGATGAAGAACTCCGGCCGAAATTTGGATGGAGAGCGGCAGGCGGCGACGGACGGTGGCGGCTCAGTTCGGCGACCTGTGGCGGTGCTCCGGCAGTAGAGAGGCGACGAAGATGAGCGGCGGAGCTGCGGCTTGCTGCTGCGAAGCTTGTGGTGGTGTCGACTTGCTTCGGTGGTCGGCGGAGACGACGAATCGGGCGGACGACCGGCGAGTTACGCTCGGCTCTGGCGAGCTCTCGGATGGCAGCGGCGCTTGCGCATGAGAGGGGCATGGCTCAGGGCGACTGCGGCAAGGGCGAACAGGGGCACATGGGTTCTTGACGTCCCTTTTTATAGGGTGAGGCAGGGGGAGCGGAGGCGACGGTGAAGCTCGGTGGTCATTAATGGCCAGTGTGGTGGAGACGACAGTTTCGTGGTGGAGGGAGAGTGGGCGACGGTGAGTGCTCCACTGAGCATTGAAGGCCAGTGGGGAGGGCGATGGGCGGCCGGATGGCAGCCTGGGCGCCATGACCAGTGGGAGAAGGAGGCAGGTCAGAGGTGGAAGAAGATCCTGACGGATGGGTCCCACATGGAAGTGAGAAGAAGAGGAGAGGGAGGTGGGCTGAATTGGGCTGGCTGGAGTGGGCCGAGCAGGTGGAATGGGTCGGACTCGTGGGCTCGGCCCAGATGGATAGGAATGGATTTTATTTTCAGAAAACATTTCTTATGTAAAGAAAAATCTAGATAAAGCTAGATGATTCATTTACATCACTAAAAATGCTCTGAAAATCCCAAAAATTCTAGAAAAAATTCCTAGAGATAGATTGGGACACGAGGAGTCCAAATAAAATACTTGGAGCTTGTGAAAAAGAATTTTAGAGCCTTTTAATAAATAGATTTAGCTCTAGGAAAGTGAGAAGAAATTCCAGAAAAACCTGGAAAATTCTTAGAACAACTTGGTCGTCGTCTAAACGTATTTTTAAAACCTTTGCAATCATGAAACACTAGGATGCATCGTCTAAATTGTTGCTTAGTTTTCTTTCTATTCACATCCTGAAATCAAGGTGTGACAAATCTACCCCCCTTAAAACGAATCTTGTCCCGAGATTCGCAATGGCTAGCAAGAGACAAAGGTTTAGGTGGGTAGCATCCAACACTTATTTACATTCTTCGGGATCGTTCATTCCTTACACCATTTGAAGAACTTTCTTTTTGTCTTGATAAAGCATTTTGAATAGACCTATGTTGATTCCATGATCGCTTTACCTTGGCTTGACTGTCTCAAATTGTCTCTCGTACACATTATTTAGTATTACAACTAGTATCCAAACTCCTTGTCTGAGTTTTCTTGTTCATTTGATCTAATCACTTGTTAGGGCACAGACTGATGAGATGTCCAACTTCTTTGCTGTAGGGACATGCTTTGCTTGCTTTAGTATCTTGGCAACTGATGTGGTATGAGAATTGGGTATTTTGAACAAAAGTTAAGATTAAAATACATGGACTCTAACTCCCTTTCTGTAGAGTCCTCACGAGTAAAGCTTCTCGCCGAACTGTCCATGCAGACACACGTGATTAATTTGTGTTCCCATCCTTCACGCTAGAATCGTTTCTTATTTTAATCAATAAACTTTTGGCTCTGGCAAACACTCCATCGGACTTGCTGCCGATCCTGATTGTCCGATCCTGTTTGTGCCCATCGGTCATCCCCACGTGGATGCAAGTTCCATCAGTTGCTTTCCTTTCCTTCTTTATTTTAATCAACTTTCATGGACTTAGCACTAATCGGTCATGCCGAATACAATCGGCACTTTGTTTTATTATATACAAACTATGCAGTTCTCCGATTTGTTTTGCCCACATCAGCATCAGCTTTATTCCTGTATAATCTCATCGGTTCTATTTAGCTTCCCGGTATGTGTGCTAGCCTCCATTTGTCAAATAAAATATTCCGTCCACCATGCTATTCAACTCTGATTGTCAATGTCTGATTTACCAATATCCGATTCACAAGTACAAATTTTGATCCACTGAATTTATTAATGTAAAATATCGGCCATTATATTAATCATTTTGATTAACAAAGATCTTCACGTATGACCTATCAGCTTCCTCACTAGTAAAAATAGCCAATCGCCCCGTGGTTCCAATTACATCAGATGTGTCAAAATCCGGTGTGAACACATGCCCCTCAGTTTCGGAGTATGAAGGATTCATGCTTCGAAACTTCATAGTTGAATGCCTCCAGATCTCCTTACTGCTGCTTTTCATAATCAACGTCTCCCTTCAAGCTTTCTTTTCTTAATATTTTAGCCGATCTGAGAATCAAATCAGCTGTACTCCTCCAATATTAGCAGCAGTATCGGCAACTTTGGAGCCCCATAGTCTTCTGATCATCAGTCCATCGGCTTCATAAGCAATCGTAACTGGAGAAATCTTAACCGATTCTTCTTTACTCTTGCATCCATCGGTCACAAAAATGAATGACACGATCCTTGATCAATAGAATTTCCAATTTTTTATTGCTTTGAGAGGTTAGATCGGTCCTCGTGGTTGGTAATCGGAGAGCATAGGGAGCCATTCGCTGTTAGTTTAACTCTTAGAGAATAAAGAATGTATTCCTCCGGCAAGAAAACACTCCAAAGGTCCCATGGTCATTCTTTACTGTCGGAGGCTCAATGCTTGATATCAGCAACTCAATAAATTGGTTTGACAAATAAATTGTACTGGTTTGCCTCTGCTACAAGTGCTCTTGGCTAGTTGACATCGCCTTCCATTAAGCCCGATGGTAAAATAAATCGGCCAATTAATCTTTAGCCTTAATCATCCATCGGCTATTAGCTGCTTCATTATCAATGAGATTACTTAAGCAAAATATCTACTGAATTAATTAATCCCAGCTCGTCCATATTTAGGTCATCTCCATCGGCCATTGATGTCAACTATTAATGCCGATTAATGATTGTAGCCGATGTGTTCCTTTAGCCTGACGGAATTGAATTTGCTCCTTATGCAGATACTCCCTCTGTCCCAAAAAGAACGTCTGTTTGGGTTGAGTGCCCGTTAAAGTGGTTCACGTTTGACCAAGTTTCTAGTGAATTGTATTCATATTTATGGCTCTAAATAAATTTGTTAAAAAACTACGTTTGAAAACGAATCTAATGATATATGTTTCATATCATAAATATTTATATTGTTTTATTTATAATTGGTAAAACTTAAGATTCTGGAATTTCTTGGAAAGCGAGAAGTGCATTCTTTCTGGGACGGAGGGAGTACCACTAAGCATGACATTTGGTAGCAACAGCTCCTTGCTGAAGTTTCTTTGGAACAACAGTAAATTCAAAATTAAATCTGGACCCTTCTTTAATCGCCCTGGCCGATTCTCTTTCCATCCTTGATAAGAAATTTATCAGCTTTCGAGCAGTCGAATTCACATGTGTCACTGACAAACATGTTGTGCTGGTAGGTCCCACACCGTTTAGCTTTTAGAACTGCAACCATCGACTGATTCTGACCCTTTTTCCTACTGCACCGGCCGTCAGCTATTAGACGAAACAGTTGCCAAAGGAAAATTTCCAACACTACTGGTAGAAAGCCGATTCTGGTTATCCTTAAATAATCATCGAGAGACAAACCTCCTGTCATTAAGCCGCTTAAATATGTTGTATAACTATCGTTATACCCATACATCATATCGTTATACCCACACATCAGCACTGAAAAATAACTGTTCCCATGATGCTAATAATTCCAACAACAGTCGATTGAATTAGCTTGCTTCATAGGCCATCCTGTGCATGATAATAGCTCCGTAGCCCATGACTATGCTTGCATCGGTAATGCAGTAACCGATCACAACGCAGTTGCCGATGAGGCCCATCAGCAAGGTACCACCAACAGTGAAGCGCCTCTCCTTGGAATAAAATATTGTTGTATATTCTTATCAGCTATAATACCATCATAAAGATATGTGCATTTTCACTGCCTGATCTTGTATTTGGAGCCATGGCTTATGCTATTGACAACATCTTCTGCGGCCGATGTCTTAAAGGTTCCGCGGCTTCCTTTTATGTTTGCAGTGATTAATGCAATCAGGACAAACGACATCAATTCCAAGCGAATCGTTTCAGTCAACGAGCGACATGTATGAGTAACTTTGACCTGCCGATCAATCATGCTCCTTTTAAAAACCAATATCTTGGTACCGATGCTCCTCCTTCATGATATAAAAATATTTAGCCAAGTATCTTCATCGACTCTATAAAACTATCCAGCCATTTTGTTATTTTCACTAATGCAAATCGGACTCAAGACTCCTCCATGATGATAAGCACATGCCGATCTTCTAGCCAATGAGGCTTCTCCCATAATGAATAAAATAATTCTACTAGTCAATTATTTTTATTGACTAATAATAGACCATAGAGGACAATCGGCTGACCATCGACTCAATCATATAATATATAATATAGGTCCATCGGATGATTGCCGATCTGCTCCTTTATGACCTAGGAAACTTGGCCGATTTGAGACTGCTGATTTGAAATTGATTCCATTAAAATTTGCCAGGACCTTGGAGTCCACCATGTTGTGGCCTTCGCAATAACTTCAGATAACCTACAGGAAGAGTCTTGTAACCAATAATATTTATGCGGGCACCTTGACAATCAACACTGGCCTCTTAAGTTCCCATAGGAACTAACTTATCTGATATCCATGCTCAAGAAAAGGCAGTTGATTCCATCTTTCTTTTTTAATCAAATATGGAGGAATCTCCAATTAATGAGCTTATCTTCACATGAATAAAATCGGCTTACTGAAACATTAGCTGATTGCTCCTCAATCCCTTATCATTAGTTACTGAAACCATCGGCTTTTGCATAATATTTCTAGCCGATTTATATCAACTATTATAAGCCTCATGATTTCTGAACCCATCGGCCGTATCATGTATATCTAAAAGATTTAACTGTAGCTGATTTCTTCATACTGATGACCCCCTCTAATACTGTAACACCCCACAACGCCAGCACACATTTTGGAGCATTACTACACTACACTACAACCACTACAAGCACACAACAAAAAAAAAACAAAGGAGAAAGATAAACAGAGTACGCGGAAGCAACTTCAATAATCATGATAGAATTAAGGAAAAACCACTTTTATGAATAAAACATCACACAACCATGATCCAGATGAAAGATTAGAGCAAAGCAAAGAGTTCACATCAAAACATTTTATTACAATACATGTGTTTCAACAAAAATATATGTAGAAAAAAAACCCTGCTGGTCATTACTTCGGGATCCAATCTCCAAAATATGTGTATGGATAGTCAAATGGAAAGGATTCGACGAGTTCTACGCAGCCATGATCTCGAATCAACCATCCGGGCGACAGAACAAAAAGTTATTTTTTCCATCAACTTTACGTATTCTCACCTACAAAGCGTATTTTGTTATATACGCATCCTGAGTGTTACATTCTCCCCTCCTTAAAAGAATTCGTCCCCGAATTCACCATCACTAACGTATGGACAAAAACTCTAACCACAAGTAAATAATCCACTACTTACCAGACTCGAAGAGCTCTGGATATTTATCGCGCATCTGGGCCTCCAATTCCCAGGTGGCTTCCCGCTCATATTGATTAGACCATAGGACTTTCACATACTTGATGGTCCTATTCCGCATAACACGCTCAGAGAAATCCCATATACGCACTGGGTGACACTCCAAAGTTAAATCCTGCTGAATATTCACTGGCTCAGCCTCCATCTTCTCCTCGGGGTCTTTCAAATACTTCCTCAGCATAGATACATGAAACACAGGGTGCACACCACTCATCGACTCTGGCAACTGCAAACGATATGCTAAGGAACCAACTCGAGCAGTAATCACATAAGGCCCAATATACCTAGGACTGAGCTTCCCTTTAGTGCCAAAACAAACAACTCCTTTGGTTGGAGATACCTTGAGAAGGACCTCATCTCCAACTGCAAACTCTAGATCCCTTCTCCTAACATCTGCATAACTCTTCTGCCGACTTTGAGCAGCCAACAAGTTCTGACGGATCTCACGCACCTTATCATGAGTCTGTTGTACCCAATCAGGTCCAACCAAAGATCTCTCACCAAGCACATCCCCTAAAGAGGAGAAATGCATCGCGACCGTAGAATGCTTCATACGGAGCCATCTTGATGCTAGCCTGATAGCTATTATTATAAGCAAACTCTGCCAAAGACAAATGATCCTCCCAGCTACCCTTCCAGGAAAGGACACAAGAATGCAACAAGTCATCTAAGGTCTGAATAGTACGTTTGGACTGACCGTCCGTCTGTGGATGAAAAGCAGTGCTAAGATCCAAACCAGTTCCCAAAGCACTATGCAAGCTCGTCCAAAAATTAGATACAAATTTAGAATCACGGTCAGAAACAATGGACTTAGGCACACCATGCAACCTCACCACTTCCTTGATATACAAGGGAACCAAATCAGAAGCTAAATCAGTTTTCTTCATCGGAATAAAATGAGCCACCTTTGTGAGTCTATCAATCACAACCCAAATAGCATCCTTACCTCTAGGAGAGCGAGGTAAACCAACCACCAAGTCCATGGTAATGTTCTCCCATTTCCATACAGGAATATCCAATGATTTTAGTAACCCAGCAGACCTCTGATGCTCAGCCTTTACCTTCTAACAAATACCACATGACGCCACATATTTAGCCACATCAACCTTCATCCGCTTCCACCAAAAATTCTGCTTTAAATCCTGATACATCTTGCTCTCTCCTGGCTGCACTATATATGGAGTGCGATGAGCTTCCCTCAGAATCTCCATCTTAACAGCGGCTTTTTGTGGCACACAAAGACGACCTCTAAAATAGATAGTGCCATCCTCCTCCATACTGAACTCACGTGGTCTACCCGCCTCGATACGCTTGCGAACAGCCTGAAGGAAGCGATCCTGCAACTGTACTAAATGCACCTGCTCACGTAACGGTGACTGAATCAACATTTGAGTGTCCTTATTGGCAATACCAGCATAACAAAGAGAAATACCCATGCGGTCCAAATCAGCAATCAATGGCATACAAGTCCTAGGAACACCTGTCCTGCTAAGTGCATCTGCAACAACATTCACCTTGCCAAGGTGATACTGAATAGTCAAATCATAATCCTTAATCAACTCTAGACATCTCCTTTGTCTCATGTTTAACTCCTTCTGAGTGAAGATGTACTTAAGACTCTGATGATCTGTGAAGATATCGCATGACTCGCCATAGAGATAATGCCTCCAAATCTTCAATGCAAAAACAACTGCTGCTAACTCTAAGTCATGTGTAGGATAATTCTCCTCATGCTTCCTCAATTGTCTAGATGCATATGAGATCACTCTACCTTCCTGCATGAGCACACAACCAAGACCAATACGAGAGGCATCTGTATACACTGTAAAACGCTTACCACCCTCTGGCAGTACCAAAATAGGAGCACTCACCAACCTCTCCTTTAGAGTATGAAAGCTCGCCTCACAATCATCAGCCCAAATAAATGGAGCACCCTTCATGGTCAGCTTTGTCATCGGCTTTGCAATAGTGGAGAAGTCCTTAACAAAGCGACAATAATATCCAGCAAGGCCAAGAAAACTCCGAACCTCTGTAACAGTAGTCGGCCTCTGCCACTTCACTAGAGAAGCAATATTGTTCAGGTCAATAGTAATACCATCTTGATTAATTACATGACCAAGGAAAGCGACCTCAGAAAGCCAGAATGCACATTTCTTCAGCTTAGCATAATACTTATACTCCCTCAACTTCTCCAACACCAAACGAAGGTGCACCTCATGCTCTTCCTCGGTTTTTGAATAAACCAAGATATCATCTATGAATACCACCACGAATACATCCAAGTATGGGTGTAACATCATGTTCATGGCTTACATGAAAACAACAGGAGCATTGGTTATACCAAAAGACATTACCACATACTCAAAATGCCCATACCTTGTTCTAAAAGTCGTCTTCTCAATGTCCTCCTCCTTAATCCTAATCTGGTGTTAACCAGACTGCAAATCAATCTTGGAGAATACCTTAGCACCCTTCAACTGATCAAACAATGCATTAATGCAAGGCAAGGGATACTTGTTCTTGATAGTCACTTGATTAAGCCCTCGATAATTAACACATAACCTCTTGGTGCCATCCTTCTTGTCCACAAAAATCACAGGAGCAGCCCAAGGAGATACACTCGGTCTAATATACCCCTTTGCTAAAAGCTCATCAATCTGCTTCTTCAATTCAGCTTGCTCTATAGGCGCCATCTTGTATGGTGATTTAGAAATAGGTTGAGTCTCAGGTATCAACTTAATCTCAAATAGAGACTCCCTTTCAGGAGGCAAACCTAGAAGATCAGCAGGAAACACATCTGGATAATGACAAACAACTGGAATATCCTCAATACGCAAGATAGCCTCCTGAGCCTCAGCCATAGCCCACAAATGACCTGACTTCCTCATCCAGCGACCAGGAAATAAGTAGCAAAGAAGTGCGAGAGAAAACTTGGGGGCACTACCATGGAAAACAACCTCACGTCCCGAAGGTGCTTGCAGTGAGATTATCTTCCAAAAGCAAGAGATAACTGCCTGATAATGAGAAAGCCAATCCATCGCAAGTATAACGTCAAATATATCCAGTGGAATAATTACTAGATTAGCCACAAAATCCTCATCTGCTAGGGAGATACGACAACCAGGACTAACAAAGGTACTAGACATAGGTCCCTTAGCAGAACTAATAGTAACTGCGTGACTAATCTGCTGAACAGAAATACCAGTATGAACCACAAAACCCTTCGAAACAAACGAGAAGCTAGCTCCAGAATCAAATAGGACATATGCATCAAACGAATCAACGGAGATAGTACCTGCCACCACGTCACTCCGGTCTCGAGTATCAGTTGAGGGCATAGAGTATGCCCCCTGAACACCAGTAGAAGAAGAAGGCCTGAGAATCCTAGTCGGCGTAGGTGTCCACGTTGGAGTTGATGGACTAGGAGCATGGGACACCCAATACGCACCACCAAGTATAGGTGTATGTGAAGAACTAGGCATCGGAACTGCTGGAGGCGCTGATAAGAACTGCTGTGAAGCAGGTGCAGGTAAGTACTGCTGTGCAACTGGTGTAGGTAGAAACTGTTGTGCTGGAGCAGTGTACTGCTGCCCAAAAGGAACCCCAGTCATCATGTGTGCAGAACCATGCTGCCCAGAAGAGGAAGAATTTACTGGCTCCCAGGTCAGCTTGCTATTTGGATTCTTCCTACATACCACCTCCTTATGATCATGACCACACCTGAAGCATCGACCAGTCCAGCGACAATCTGCACGGTGGTGAGCGTCACCACAACGAAAACACACCAATCCTAGTCCTGGCTTGACGACAGCTCGATATCGAATAGAGCCATCCCTAGAACCACCTCTAGAACCACGACCCTGAGAAGAGCTGCCACTATAAGGATGGTGACGATGATGTTTGTCCTTCTTCTGAATTGGTCCAATAGAACCACCAATCTGCAGCCTCGATAGGAGCACCAATACCAGCAAACTTCTCTAGTGCCATAACACACCAATCTCTCAACTCCAACGGACGCTGAGGAGGAGCACTAGTAGGGGCTGCACCACTAGCATTAGCACCCCCATTAGGACCCTAGGCGAAGAGCATTTAGCTCTGTTCGCATCGCCTGCATCTCTGCTAAAATTGCAGCCATATCCGGATTAGCAGCAGGATCCTCAGGAGCAGGTTCACCCCTACCACGACCGCGACCACGACTGCCACGGCCACGAGCACCACGTCCACGAGGCATCTACAACCCATACAACAAGATCAGCACAAAAGCACAACCATAACAAAAAAATAGGTAACAAAACAACTCCCATCCTACAAGTGCAAGTGTGTCAAGTTTTAGAGTGAGTCAAATTTTTAGCAAAAAGAACTTCACCTAGAACCTATAACCAAGGCTCTGATTACCAACTGTAACACCCCAAAACGCCAGCACACATTCTGGAGCATTACTACACTACACTACAACCACTACAGGCACACAACAAAAAAACAACAAGGAGAAAGATAAATAGAGTACGCGGAAGCAACTTCAATAATCATGATAGAATTAAGGAAAAACCACATTTTTGAATAAAACATCGCACAACCATGATCCAAATGAAAGATTAGAGCAAAGGAAAGAGTTCACATCAAAACATTTTATTACAACACATGTGTTTCAAGAAAAATATATGTAGAGGTGTGTGCACACGTGCTGCTACTCCCATCCAACGAAGCACCCTCCAACTCAGGAACCTGAAGAGGGGAAAACGTATGAGGTTTACGAAAAACCTCAGCAAGCAAACCGCTTCAACCGAGTTATTTAAATCACAGTAAATTAAGCATTGATTTAAGAATAAGTAATAAAATGATAACATCAATCCGAAATAATAATATACTTCAAGTAGGAGGTAAACAACAAGCTCTTCATGATAAAACTTCATAATGCACATGCAATGGTGCAATGCAATGCATGACTTTACTTCTACCCACACACCCCAAGAATGGATGTGTGGGCTGCAACCACATTGCTATAACTCAACGTGTGTTGCTGTACCGGTACTTACCACACCAATCCGGCTACAGTTTTCTTCATATGCATAAACAACATGAGAATGCGAATGCAAGAGTGCAATGCATGGACTTCAGATACTTCACAATTTATATCTTCAAGAACAAAGCCTCAAGTGATACAAAGTACTTCAATATAAAGCCATTTTCAGATTTATCTTGCTAGTGTGAGGTACTGAAATTAAATGGAGGCAATTCAAACAACACAGTTAAAGCATGTAGACCACATCGCTACGTTTACTTGCCTTCACCGAAGATCAGCTAAGAACGCTCCGAAGGTGTACCACCTGTTCACATACATAACTCAGCACCAATACAAGCATTCAAACATAAACAAACATAATTCAAAGCGTTCCTACGCCCAAACCCAACGTCCTCACAAAAACATCCGAAAATCTAGACATGACAGCAGCACTGTTGCTTCTCTTTTTTGTATCCTTTAACCCTGATGGATAAAAATTCTCATCTTTTGGCAACTGAAATTTAACTGAAAAACTCACAACTTTCTAGTAATCCAAAACTGAAGATCAATTCATTATCATAGGCTAATCGTGAGATGAACCTTAAACTGAAACTCTGACAGCAACTGCAGAACAGCCCAACTAAAACTGATATAACTGGAGATCCAAAAATCATATAGATATGAACTTTACCAATATGGAAACCTTATGAAACTTATCTAGAGACCATCAGATCCAGTTCTGCCATTTAGTTGGCCTAACAAATTAATAAACAGATTCTGTCCAGAATTGCGAGGCTGAAAAACTGACAGAGTCAAACTCCAATATCTCCATGGTCTTAAATCCAAATCCAGTGTTCTTTACGGCTATGGAAAGTTATGGAAATTCTCTACAACTCATATAAAGGTTTAATATTTTTTTGAAGCTATTAAGACCACGTAAAACTGATATTACTGCAAATTGCACAGAAAGGATGCGTGCTGAAAACAGCGACGAGGGTTAAACCTTGCCCTAGCGCTTGACGGCAACGAACGCCGCTAAACGGACGTGGTAGAACATCTAAAACCATAGGGATCACATGAAACATCAGGGGCAAGTCTCACCTAGGGTTTCCTCTTGAAAACGGAAAGGGTAACGGCGACGACGGCGATCAAAACGACGACTTCCCACCGGCTATCCCTTCCCTAGCGGCGGCAACGCCGTCAAACGTCTCCAAGCTGCACCACACATGGCGGCACCACCATGAACAGCGAGGAAAGACCAGTAGGTGGGCAAAACGGAAAGAGGACAGGAAGGTCTACCAATTTTTGGAGAGGAACGACGATGGCAGACGACGGCATGTCCTAATTCCCCCTCATCCTCTCCTCCATTGATTCCCTCGGTCAGATTGGAGCACGGGAAAAGGGGTGGCGCTGGGTGAGGGGCACGGCTGGGCTTTGGTTTAGGAAAAGGAGATGGAGTCAGACCGGAGAAAGAAGAAAAGGAATTGGTCACGGGAGGAATTTTGGGCGGTTACTGTGGCACGCGGTTACTGTAGCAGTAAAGAAGGAAAAAAAACTCCGCTGGTCATTACTTCGTGATCCAATCTCCAAAATATGTGTATGGATAGTCAAATGGAAAGAATTCGACGAGTTCTACGCAGCCATGATCTCGGATCAACCATCCGGACGACAGAACAAAAAGTTATTTTTTTTCCATCAACTTTACGTATTCTCACCTAGAAAGCGTATTTTGTTATATATGCATCCTGAGTGTTACAAATACTAGCCGATTGGCCATCAGCTTTTGTATTTCTGCACCTGCTCTCCTATCCCTGTAAGCCGAACGCCTGGACCCATCAAGCATGGCTCACGTATTTGGATGCAATTAAGAACATCAGTTCCATCGGCTTTTTGGCTAATGCCTGTGTCAGCAATCCATAGAAACACATGCGCATATATCCTTGAATCAACTTCTTTTATTCTCGCATACGCAAGTCCCATCTCCAAGTAAAAGCTTTTACATATCCTTCTAAAGATAGTTTATTCTGATCAACTCCTGCAATCTGACCAAACCATATATAATATTACTTTCCTTAAGCATACCGAATCGGACCGAATGGACCTGCAGTATGCAAATCAGACCAGCTGCATGCAAATTGGATTGGCTTCATGTTTTTAAATCGGATCATCTATCGATCATCAGCTAATTCACTGCCAATTTCTTCCGATTCCATTGAGCCTTCTCTCTCTTTTTATTTTATTATTTTTTTATTTGGCTGCTCAGGCTTATAACAATCTCCATATTGGCTCCTCAACATCCGATTCTTGATTTAATAACCTTTTGCGTTTCTCCGATCCGATATGGAAGAATCTGTCAGCTGTTATTATGCTTCAAACGAAATTTTCTGCTATACTTTTACCCAATGATGGATATCCTGCTCTCATTAACAATTGGCTTTATTTATTCTCGTATATCGGCATCGGCACATAATAAATGCATATACTTATTTATTAGCCAAAGGTCGGATATACTAGCCGATAAACAAATCTTCTTGTTGCCTTCAAGTGTAAACTCTTGTTTAAATATCTTATTGCAGTCAAGAAAATTACGATCACTTGCCCATCCATAAAAGGCCATACTTTCATCGGCTAACTCATCATTACAAGAATCAGAATGTCAGAATGCTCCGCTCACATTCGATCGAGCCAATGTAGTGCCCAATCATTACACTGGCTGTTCTTGTAGGAATATTATATTGACATAATTAACTTCAACAAGCCGATGAACCCATAATTACTCCCTTTAGCTAATGAACTTGAAATATCAATCGGAGATGCTCATCTATCTGAATGTAAAATGTGGGCCTTCTACCTTGTGTCTCAGCAAATAAGTACTCGCAAAATCGCTTTTCCAGATTGGCCCATCGTATAACTGAACTTGCAGGTAAAGAAGGAAACTAAGAGAAGGCCGATTTGGATGATAGTAATGGGAACAAATAAATTTTCAGAAAACCTTTGACATCAGACTCTCCACCTGGCTCCCATGGAAAACAGACTCCAATTGACCAACATTCTTGGCCAACAATTTTAGGCAACGAGCAATAAAAAATTTGTTGATTATTTGGCTGCTGTAAAGCCGATCCTTGTAACCCACAATTATTTGGTTGCCGCTCTGGTTGAACCAATGTCTGAAGTTTGACTGATTGTTCCTTCGGCTGTGTTGTAATTGACTGAACCTCCATAACCTGAGATCGGACATTTTCCTGTTGCTGATCAACCAAAATTTCCTGCAGAGGAATCGTTGATATTACAGGTAAATTTGTTGGATGTGATTCCTTGATTACTTCAGAAGCCAATTCTTCATATTGATCTTTAATTGTAAACTCCTCTGGTTTCGGAAAATTATAGATTTGGATCACACCTCCCTCCTTGGTAATACTGAATGTTTTGAGGCATGCCAATCTATAATCCTCAATAGCCCCGTTCAAGGCTTCTCTCTGATCTTGCTCAAGGTCATCTTCTGTTTGTTCCGATTGATCTTGAACCAACACTTGAGCATGCTGCGGCCGATAATCTTCTATTTGTGAGCTCTGAACTGATATCTTAGCAGTTGGAGCTATCGGATGTGTAACCTGATGAGGAACATACTGCTAATAATTTTCCACATATTGTTCCTAATGTGGCTGGTATGAACAAGAACTCATCGGTCAGGAGGCCTGAGGAGTTTGTCGAACCAGCGTTGGTCGGATATACGGAATTTGTTGAGCCTGCATGATTTGCTGAGTTGGGAAATTCCATTGCATCTGAGGTAATAATTGAGTGCTCGTTGATAGTAAAGGCTGGGAAGCTTGCTGAAATAAATCTGGCTGAGCATACGTGATATGTTGAAATAAGTAATTCCATTGTGTCACAGGTAATGGAGTGCTCACTTGCTGCAAAGCCTGAGGAACTTGCGGATTTTGGTAATTTCCTGGATAATGACACGATGGTTGAGAACCCACAGGCTCGCACATAGAGTTTGAATCAAATATGGTAACATTTGGTATGGATCCATGGATTTTAAAGTTTCGTGTCCCACCGGGCGTGCCAAAAGTGTGTTGATGCAAAAATCCGGACTTGACAGACGCACAAACACACGAGCGAAGGCGTGGCCTTGAAAACCAGGGCGTGCTAGTCAATCTGACCTGTTGATTGACAAGGATAAAATCGGACGTAAATTATCAGATCAAAACGGCAGGATTACCGAATTTCTCCGATTTAAATGTAACAGCTTAACTAAGCCGATACAGAAAAAGACAAACAGCTGGAATTAGCCGATTGTAAACGTGAGCAAATATGAAGAATTACTTAAAAGCAATCTAAATAATGCTACACGGACAACACTTGGTAAAGGCTTAGACGGCTGTATAATGATGATATTAATGAATAAAATAAATAGCCGACAAGAATCAATATCAAGCTGGGTAACTTGGTGATAAAAACTAGAACAACAAGAATTGATATAAAACTTGCAGATGTAACAGATATCGATAACTGTTGAATAAATCTAAACGAAGCAACAGCGATGCGCCCGGATGCAAAAGCTTAGATATTACTCGGTAAGGGTGGAACTTACTAGCAAGCTTTTGGGGATCGAAATCGCCTCAACTTGCCAGAAGATCCTGAATCCACGCACGAGCCTTGGGGATAGAAATCGCCTCAACTCGCAAGAGAACCGGAAAAGGAAAAGCTTTGGCGAAGTCGCCGACTTGAAAAGTAAAGGTACTGGAATAAAAGGGGCACATATTTATACCCTGGACACACCAGATAGCTACGACGTACTATAACTTGGTAAAAAAGAAATATCTAAACAAAAGCTAAGATTAAAATACATGGACTCTAACTCCCTTTCTGTAGAGTCCTCACGAGTAAAGATCCTCGCCGAACTGTCTATGTAGACACACGTGATTAATTTGTGTTCCCATCCTTCAGGCTAGAATCGTTTCTTATTTTAATCAATAAACTTTTGGCTCTAGCAAACACTCCATCGGACTTGCTGCCGATCCTGTTTGTGCCCATCGGTCATCCTCACGTGGATGCAAGTTCCATCAGTTGCTTTCCTTTCCTTCTTTATTTTAATCAACTTTCATGGACTTAGCACTAATCGGTCATGCTGAATACAATTGGTACTTTGTTTTATTATATACAAACTCTGCAGTTCTCCGATTTGCTTTGCTCACATCAGCGTCAGCTTTATTCCTGTATAATCTCATCGGTTTTATTTAGCTTTCCGGCATGTGTGCTAGCCTCCATTTGTCAAATAATATATTCCATCCATCATGCTATTCAACTCCGATTGTCAATGTCTGATTTACCAATATCCGATTCACAAGTACAAATCGATCCTTTCGTTTGATCCACTGAATTAATTAATGTAAAATATCGGCCATTATATTAATCATTTTGATTAACAAAGATCTTCACGTATAACCTATCAGCTTCCTCACTGGTAAAAATAGCCAATCGCCCCGTGGTTCCAATTACATCAGATGTGTCAAAATCCGGTGTCAACACTATCCAATGAACTTTTCTTTGTAGCCACTTTTTGGAAGTATAGTTGCACGAATGATCTTGTTAATGACTATGGTATGGTGCCTCAACCCAGTGATAGTGGTGTATACTGTATGAATCTCTGTCCTATTTGGCTCATAGAAGCTGGTGATGTCATGAAGCTCAAAGAAATTTTCCTCAACCACATCAAAGCTTGTATCATTAGTGAGAGAGGTATAGTTTAGCTCATTAGCTGCTCCAAACTCTGCAAATGTGGCTTGATACTTCCTCTTTCCCGTCATCCACTCAAGAGTCTTCTCAATCAAGTCAATCTCCACAGTGGCATAGAACTGACGAATGATGGTGTCATTCCAATCACAATGATTTTCAAGAAATTCTCTTAGTTCTATATTAGCAAAGTTTTGCACCACTCCACTCATCATTGGTTGACTTGCCATGTAATAGAAATCAATCTTTTGATGCTTGAAAACATTCTTCTTGAGAAAATGACCATAAAATGCATCCTCTTGCACACGAGTACGAAAGAATAGGTTACCAGTGTCACGTGGTAACACATTTGGTAGGGTGCCCGTGCCGATGCATTATTGGCAGCATTCCACCTTCTCCCATGATGGTTGATGGTCACATCAATGAGCTCATCTTCACTGTCTTCTTCCTCAAACTGTCACTGGTTATTTGCACAGAATCACTAAGCTCAAAGTCTTCATTTGAGTCAACAACTCATGCCCTCATAGATGTGCTAGGCTTGGAACCTCCCTTCTTGGAACGAGTATTGTTGTCAAGAATAAATCACAGTTATAAGCAATGATTATTGATAATTCTGAGATTAGTCCAATCCAAATAGGCTGCTGCCCTGTCCAGAGGCGACAGTGAACAGAGGACTATCCGCCAGTAGGGGACGGATGGTCCGCCTTTAAACTGCGCCCACGAACAGGAATAGTAACCGCCCTCGAATCCATCGATCGATCTCAGTTTCTAACCCAACAAACTGCGTCAAATCACTACAATATGTTGCTCTTGACTCTACCAACTCAATCTCATAAACATTAGCAAGAATCCATGGTTGAAATCGAAATCCCATCACAAACCCTAACCTAGTTCATGAGTGAAATCCAAGCAAATCAATGGATGAATCAATGAAATACCGAGATGACATGTTAGAGAAGCTTGAGAGTAGTCCGAGGATGATCACGGACGGTCCGGGAGTCACCAAATCCTCCCCCTAGATGAGTGACAACTTCTTCCCTTCTTCCTTGAGAGAGAGAGAGAGAGAGAGCGTGAAAGAGAGAGGAGACGGCGGCTGGTCGGGCTTGGGTGAGAGGGGCTAGTCCCCTGGTAGATAAGATCCAAATCCATATGGGCCCGCTTTTTCTCGCTAGCCGCGGACGATCCGCCATCTACTCGCCGACGGTCCACCAGAGACTTAGCCAATTTCTGAACTCTGAATATGTCTCTAGAATCACGGACGGTCTGCCGGGTGCGGACAGTCCGCCCATATACCCACGGACGGTCCATGGTAGCGAAAAATGTCTTCTCATTTTTCTGTTTTTCTAAACTTCTCTCTTTGATTTCTGCACAAACCTTTCAGCATTGATTCTTCTGGCATTTTTGGGACTTTGTAAAGATCCTTGAGTGATCATAGAACCAAGATCCATGGAGATGAATGCAATGATATGAACACATTAAAATAAGCAAGTAAATGCATATGAAAGAAGTTAGAAATGATATGTTTGCTAAGTTTCAAGCCACATTAGATAAGTCAATGACATTGAGTTCATTCCTTAGCTTGCAAAAGCGTTGGTCATCTAATGGCTTGGTGAATATATCCGCCAATTGATCATTTGTACTAATTCCATCAACCTTGATATCACCTTTGCTCACATGATCTCTAAGAAAATGATGCCAAATATCAATATGCTTGGTTCTTGAATGTTGAACTGGATTATTTGCAATTTTTACGGCACTTTCATTATCACATAAAGCAGGCACTTCTTTGAAATTCACTCCATAATCAAGAAGAGTTTTCTTCATCCACAATAATTGAGCATAACAACTTCCTGCCGAAATATATTCCGCCTCGGCGGTAGAAAGGGCCACCGAATTTTGTTTCTTTGAAGACCATGAAACAAGTGACCTTCCAAGAAATTGACAACCACCGGAAGTGCTCTTCCTATCAACCTTGCAACCAGTATAATCCAAGTCTGAATAACCCACCAATTCAAATTGAGCACCCTTGGGATACCAAAGACCAATATTGGGACAATACTTCAAATATCTCAATATACGTTTGACGGCGATCAAGTGACATTCTCTAGGTGAGGCTTGAAACCTTGCACATATGCATACACTAAACATGATATTGGGCCTAGATGCGGTAAGATAAAGCAAACCAGCTATCATGGATCTATAAAGCTTTAAATCTACCGGTTTACCTCCCTTATCAAGATCAAGATGTCCATTTGTAGCCATGGGGGTCTTGATTGGCTTAGCATCATCCATGCCAAATTTTTTTAATAAATCCTTCACATATTTAAATTGGCAAACAAATGTGCTTTCCTTGAGTTGCTTTATTTGAAGGCCGAGAAAGTAATTCAATTCACCAATCATAGACATTTCAAATTCATTTGACATCATGTCCCCAAATTCTTCACAAAAATCTTGATTGGTTGACCCAAAGATGATATCATCAACATATATTTGGCATACAAACAAATCTGTGCCAATGCATTTAGTGAACAAAGTAGTATCAACTTTCCCAATATTGAAGCCTTGAGAGATGAGAAAATCCCTTAGCCTCTCATACCATGCTCGAGGGGCTTGTTTAAGACTATAGAGAGCCTTGGAGAGCTTATATACATGATTTGGCTTCATGGGATCCTCAAAACCAGGAGGTTGCTCAACATAAACAAGTTCACTAATTTTGCCATTCAAGAAAGCACTCTTCACATCCATTTGATAAATCTTTATATTGTGAGAGCAAGCATATGCCAATAGAATTCTAATAGCTTCCAATCTAGCTACCGGAGCAAATGTCTCACTGAAATCCAACCCTTCAACTTGAGTATAGCCTTGTGCAACCAATCTAGCCTTGTTTCTCACCACAATGCCATCCTCATTTTTCTTGTTTCTAAAGACCCATTTAGCGCCTATCACATTGTAATTCTTGGGCCTCTCAACTAGTTCCCATACTTCATTTCGGGTGAAATTATTCAATTCTTCATGCATAGCATTCATCCAATCCGGATCTTGAAGTGCTTCATCTATCCGATTCAGCTTAAGAAATGACACAAAAGAGTAGTGTTCACAAAATGAAGCAACACGAGATCGAGTTTGAACACCTTTTCTAATCTCCCACAATTTGATCAATGGGGTGATCTTTAGCAATGGCATGAGGAATTCTTGGTTCAACAACCGGATCTTGAGTTGATGTAGATGGTGAGGTAGATGGTTCCGGTTGAGCAATGTCATTTGATACATCTTCATTGCTTGGCTCAATTGATTGTTCAACTTGATCATCTTGAATTTAGGTAGATGGGTTAACTCTAATAGAAATATTTGGATCATCATCCACATCTTCCTTTCTTGGTCTTACATCACCAATTGATATATTCTTAATGGCATCTCTCACATCACTAGACTTGTCTTGTTCATCTTGACACCCATTTGATTCATCAAAGTTGACATCGCATGTTTCCTCTACAATACCATGGGTCTTGTTATACACTCTATAAGCCTTGCTACAAGATGAATATCCGAGGAGAAATCCTTCATCACATTTACTTTGAAACTTTGACAATCGAGATCCTTTCCTAAGAATATAACATTTGCAACCAAAGACACGAAAATAGGAAATATTTGGCTTTCTTCTAGTAAGTAGTTCATATGGAGTCTTGTTCAAGAATCGATGGCAATAGAGTCTATTTGAAGCATGACAAGCGGTGTTGATGGCTTCGGCCCAAAAAGAATCCGACACATTGTATTTTGAGAGCATTGACCTTGCCATATCAATCAAAGTTCTATTCTTTCTCTCTACAAGACCCTTTTGTTCCGGAGTGTACTTGGATGAGAGTTCATGCTTCACACCCTTGTCATCACAAAATTTCTCAACCCTTGTGTTTCTAAATTCACTACCATTGTCACTCCTCACTTTCTTCAATTTGAGCTCAAATTCATTTTCGGCCCTTGTCACAAATTTCTTGAAGATGTCATATGTGTCGGCCTTGTCATTAAGAAAGAATACCCAAGTGTATCTTGTGAAATCATCAACAATCACAAGAAAATAGCAATTTCCACCAATACTTCAATATGTGGTTGGTCCAAACAAATCCATATGCAATAATTCCAAAGCTCTTGAGGTAGACATGATGCATTTGGATGAGTGAGGGCTAGCAACTTGCTTTCCGGCTTGACAAGCACTACATGATTTATCCTTCTCAAATTTCACATCTTTCAACCCAACAACAAGATCATATTTTAGTAATCGGTTGAGTTGTTTCATGCCCACATGAGCAAGTCTCCTATGCCACAACCAACCTTTTGATGACTTGGTAAATAAACAAGAGACTAGATTTGCATGACTTGATGAGAAATCCACAAGATATAAGTTTTCATGCCTAAAACCCTTGAAAATGCAATTCTCTCCATCTAAAGTGGTCAACTCAACACCATCACTAGTAAAAATGCATTTGTATCCAAGATCACAAAGTTGAGTGATAGACAAGAGATTGTACTTGAGAGAGTTAACCAACAATACATTTGAAAGAGTGTAGTCATTTGAGATAGGAATTTTGCCCAACCCTTTCACTTCACCTTTACCATTGTCACCAAATACAATGTTGTCATATCCGGCGGCTTCATCATCAATAGAGGTAAACATACTTGCCTCGCCGGTCATTGTTGGCGCTGTTAAATGACACACTTTTACCCCTGTTTAACTTTGATAATTGCATGAAATTAATGTCTAAACTAATGATCATACTCTATAATCGGGACATATATGTATATGCATGTGTTTTTGGAGAATTTTGGTTTATGCAGGATAAATGATAAAATCAAGACGGATTTGGGCTAAATTTGAGACAAGCGTAAAGCGAAGGCCGAAAGCCCGAGAAGAAGGCCTACTGGCCCCAGGCGCCCAAGACATGGACTAGAAGCCTACTCATGCCCAGATCCAGCCCACCAAACTCCAAGATTGCTTAAGGACTAAGCAAATGAAGATAAGATCAAGTTACTTCGAGATGAAGACAAGTTCAAATAGAAAGTCATCAAGAGATAAGTTTATCCCGAAGTAAACGACGTCCAGGGCCCATATGCATAGAGAGAAACATTCCAGAACTGACCATGAAGCTTGGGGGAAAAGTTGAAGCAGAGGCGACCTAGTAATGGGCCAGGCCGCGCCGCCAGGCCATTCCCGTGGCCCCTCGACTTCCCCTTTAACCTATGGTTTCCCAGGGCTATATATATCTCTCATTTCATTCGGGAGCTATCAATTCATTTTCGTTCAACGCCGAAGGAGCAGAGAAGCTAGAGGGACACCTCTCGGAGAGCTGAGGGTCGTGCTAGTTGTCTAGGGTTTGCCCTAGCCGACGTGAGAACGCTGCGAGGAAGACCACGTCAGAGTTCTGGAGCTAGTTCATCAAGATCAAGGTAGTATCCCGGTGGTGATCATGATGTACATTCAATCATTCATAGTGAAGTCTATTTGAGTTTCCGATTGTTCTTAGCGATCAAGTGCCTCTCTCTATGATTTTGCTCGTTCTTGGGTTTGCTTCTTCTAAGATCTATTATCAAGATAGATCGATCAGGATGTTCTTTTAGCCATGGTGGCTAGGGGCTCATACCGGATCTACCAAGGATGTTCAACACGTTCGTAGAACGTGCCCTTGTGATTCATCTCGCAGATAGAGAGTGTCGTGACGGGACGTTACTCGTGTATGGCGATGATCCTTGGGGGTTTGACCAGAGGCTATGATTTAAAGATGCTTTCAATGAGATTCTCATCTTGCTTGCTTCACTACTTAGCTCGGAACTACAACGTTTGCATGATCTAGGCGATCTAGATTGGTTATCTCTATGCTTTCTCTTGCTACCTCTGACGTTCTTCAGATTGATTTTTAGTAGATTAGATTGATTCAAGTCACAAGTGTTTCTTTGCTAGTTAGATTGGATCTTGAGTCTTTAGTTCCACGGATTGATAAACCTTGGGGGAATACTTTCTTGAGGGAAGAGCTACAGTGATCCGTGCGCTTGCGGTGGATTTTGGTGTGCGTTTGCGCCACCAACAGTCATATGTTGAGAGCAACCATTATCAAGTACCCAATGTCTTCCTCTGTACTTGTAATCCACCTACAAAAGATGATTACTTGTTTTTAGGTACCCAAACTTGCTTGGGTCCTTGGATGTTAGTAACCAAAACTTTAGGTACCCAAATAGCTATCTTCCTAGTGTTGCTCTTAGGATTGCCAACAAATTTAGCATACACTACACCCTTAGCATTCTTCTTAAGCACATATGAAGCATCAAAGGATACATCTTTCTTGCCCTTGCACTTGTGAGATGCCTCAACTCTAGCCTTGCACATTTGACAAAACTTGAATGCACTTTCTTCTTCATATTGCACATGAGCTTTGCCAAAGGTAGAGTTGTTGGGAATGAATGCCTTTTTCCCTTTCTTGGGAGTGTAATCAATCCCATTCTTGTTGATTGGAACCTTTTGGGTTTCCACACATTTAGTGATATCCGAATGATTCTCAAACCATTTAGTGAATTTCTTGGTCAAACTATCAACTTCCTTCTTGAGCAATTCATTTTCCATCATAAGAGAAGCATCACATGAAAAACCATCATCCACACAAGATGTATCTTTTGAGCTACAAGATGGGCTAGATGAACTAGGAGCACATGATCTATCATTCAAAATATCACAACCAACACCTATGCTCACATGAATTTTGACTTCTTGTGCAAGAGAGGTTTTGTGAGCTTCCTTAAGCTTCTCATGAGTTTCTTTTATATTCTCATGAGTGGTCTTTAACTCCTCATAGGAATCTTGAAGAGATGAGTATTTTCTCTCCAAGTCCATTAACTTTTTCTTCTCATTGCACATATAGTCATTAGACTTGTTAAGCATTCTAACAAGATCATCATAAGAAGGAATATCATCTAGTTCATCATCATCAAGTTCATCATCATGTGATACCTTGGCTTCACCTTTTGCCATGAGACAAAAAGGAGAGGAGAAGAGTGATGGAGCCTTCTTGATGGCGATGCCTGCAACTCCCTTAGATGGCTTGTCATCATCATCATCATCATCATCATCATCATCGGAGTCAGAGCTAGCATCGGAGTCCCACTCAACATAGTAAGCTCGACCATTCTTCTTCTTCTTGAAGAACTTCTTCCTCTTCTTCTTCTTCTTGTCATCATTCTTCTTGTATTTGCCTTTCTTGTTTGGGCAATTGATGATAATATGACCCATTTCACCACACTCAAAGCACTTCTTGTCTTCGAATGGATTCTTGCTTGATGATTGCCCTTTCTTGCCAAAGTTCTTGTTCTTCATGATTCGGTTTAAGTTTTTGACAATAAGAGCCATTTCCTCCATAGAGCCTTCACCAACTTCATTTCCCTCATCACAATTGTCTTCCTTGGTAGACTTTGCCTTGAGGGCTATGCTCTTCTTCTCATCATCGTTCATCAAACCACGGGCTTCTCTTTGTGACTTCTTGAATATGTCATGTGTTTGTACTTCACCAAGAACTTCACTTGGAGTGATCTTGCTCAAGTCCTCCCTCACCAATAGAGTCACAATGGTTTCATATTTCTCCGGGAGACACCTAAGAAACTTGTGAGAGAAATCTTGATCCGGCACATCAAAGTTGAGAGACTTGAGCTCATTCACAATGTTGTTCAATCGGTCAAACATTTCATTAACACTTTCATCTTTCTTCATAGCAAACTCACTAAATTTTCCTTTGTATACAAAGAGTTTGGCTCCCTTCACGGTGGCAGTGCCCTCAAAAATTTCCTTGAACCTTTTTCAAACTTCATAAGCCGTCTTGAGATTCTTGATTCGGTTGAACTCATTGTTGACGGCCATTATATGCCATTATTGGCCGTCAACCCTGGCATGAAACAAACACCAAACTAGACATAGGGGTTTAATTCTAACTATTTCCACTAGCTTTGGTGAATTGTTGATTTCAGGAGGCCACATCTGGATACAATGATAAAAACATGCAAAATACATATAAAAGTGGCACCATTGGAATGCACCATTGTGATATCGCCGACAGAGGCGCGCCAGGTAGGGGATATCGCCGAGATCAATCTGGTGAGCCCGATGGACGGCGTCAAGATCTTGGACAGCTGCAACCTCCCGGACGTCGACGGAGTCGAGATCCGGTTCGGGAACATCACCGCCGCCGCTTTGGATAACCAAGCGGCAGGAGCTACAACCGCCACGGAGGTTTCCTCTCTGGCGCCGACTTGTGCCATCACAGCCCAATCCGGTCCGATCGCATCTGATCGCGCCGTTTCTGCCCCCACTGAGTCCATCGCAAAACGCGAGGCCCAACCAGTCGGGAGCAGATCAACAACCACTCGGATCCGATCCGGCTCTTGAGAGTCGCGTCGCCGAGTCCTCTCAGAGCGTAAACGCTCAGCAGATGCGCGTCCCGAGCCCTGAGGTCATCACCATCCAGACCCCCGGCTTCCGCGCGCTTACCCAGCAGCAGAAGATGAAGGACATCGTCCAGGCGGATGATTCCCCCTCTGAGAGCGACTCCTACGAGTCAAACCCACGGGGACCCTCGATCCTGGACGACCTGCAAGAGGGTTACACCGCGTCTGACTCCTCTACGGAGCCGGAACTGTTAAGATCACTCGGAGGATCGACTCCGAGTAGCTTGGAGCGTGGCACGCCCACAACCGACCTTTCCGAGTCCGAGGAAGATTACCTCGTGCAAGAAGGAGCCGGGTCATACTGCTACATGGTGGCACCATCGACGCCACCTAACCCCATGTCGGAGGACGAACTCACCCCGGCCGACGAGACGACTGAAGCTAGGGATGAGCGCCGAGGACGCAACGCCAATCGGGCGACTCGTAGAGCCGCCCGACCGCACGGGGCCAACGCATCAGGATCTGGCACTGCTCAACTTCGAGAACCACCCTCGGAGGATCATCGTCGTCATCGGGATCGACGCGACAGGAGAAGCAATCGGAACCTGATGCGCGATGGCATGTTCGAGTACAACGGATTTGACGTCTACGAGACGCCGGTCTAGAACCTCGTCACCATCGACGAGGAAATCAGTCGGCTACCACCCAGCACTCCAGGCCTGGAAAAGGTAAGGGCTTTCGTGCAGGCCGCCTCCGTCCAGGTCCACCAGATGCAGGGCAGATCACGTACGGCCGCTTCTGAGCCCGGGCCGTCGCGACACCGGACCAGCGGTGGATCGGACCGTGATGAAGATCTTCGCACCATGATCAACAGAGACCGAGACGCGAGGGACGTCATCCGCAGCAGCGCTGAGGAGCGTCACCGCAAAGAGATCCGACATCGCGAAGAATACGATCGGGAGCATGGGAATCCCCGTCGTAACTCCAACAGGAACGGTTACTCGACGGATTCAGAGTATACTGATTACTCTGATCCCTCCGGTAGCCCAAGGCACGGCAACGACGGCGGTCGTACTCCACCTCGACGACCGACTCCGTCGCGAGGACGAGCGGCTCCCCCACGAAGGCGGCCGACCCCGCCAAGGGAGCAGACTCCACCGCAGCAGAACCTATGGACAGGACCGAACTCCACCCAGGACTCGGACCTATCGGAGGACCCGTTCCCCACCCAGGGATCGGGATCGCAGGAGGGAGCGCACTCCCCCAAGGACGACAGACGGCTCGGATCCAAGTGGTTCCCGCCCCAGAGGTCGGATCGGCGGATTCCAGTCGTTCACTGAGCGCTTGAGGAGCGTAACATGGCCCAGAGGCTTCAGGCTATCAGACATCGACAAGTACGACGGGAAGTCTGATCCATCCCAATGGCTTCAGATCTACTACACCGCCGTACAAGCGGCCGGCGGCGACGAGGACGTGATGGCGAACTACCTTCCCATCATGCTGACCAAAGACTGCCGCAACTGGCTAGCAGGACTCCCGCAGGACGCCATCGACAACAGGGATCAGCTTACCGTATTATTCATCGGTAACTATCTCGGAACCTGGGAGAGGCCCGGGAGCAAGCGGCTCCTCGGCCAAATACGACAGCGCAAGAACGAGACCCTGCACGACTTTGTACGCAGGTTCTCGGAGAAGCGCAACTCCATTACGGACGTGACGGATCAGGAGGTGATGACCGCCTTCCAAAACGGCATCTCCGACGGAAGATTGATCCACAAGTGGACTCGGAAGCCACCCGCGACTGTCAATGACATGTTCCGGGTCGCTAGCACATGGGCGGACGCGAAGATTGCGGAGAAGGAACAGCTCAGCGAGATCAAGAATCGCTGGGAAGAAGAGAACAAGACGACCCGCAAGCGCGACCGCCGTGAGGACGAAGATCGACACGACGACCATCGACGCAGCGACAGTCACCCCCGCAAGAAGAAGAGCGAGGGCGATATGGTCGCCACTCTGGACCGGCCCAGAGGCCGGGTAACTCCAGAGGATTTCCAGCGCATGCTCGATGAGCAATGTCCATACCACAAGCACAAGCACTCGGCACGAGAGTGCTACGGGCTGAAGCGAGCCTTCACTACGGGCAACAGAGGCCCTCCCTACAGAAAGAGGAACGATAGTTCCCCGAGAGACGACAGGCGGAACGACGAGCCTGGCGACGAGTTTCAGGAGGCCGACCGAGTGGTCCGTATGATCTACGGCGGACCGGAAGGATTCGAGACGAAGCGCCAGCAAAAGCTCACCCACTGCCAGGTCATGCACGCAAGGGAGCCACCGGTACCTGAGTACCTCAAGTGGTCGGAAGTGCCGATCACCTTCACCCGCGAAGATCACCCGAGCTTCATACCGAAGCCTGTGTCCCACGCCTTGGTAGTAGCTCCGACAATCCGCAACGTTCAGCTCACCAAGGTGCTAGTTGACGGTGGCAGTGGCCTGAACATCCTCTTTGCTAACACATTGAAGGAGCTCGGCCTAACCACTCTCGACCTGCGTCCCCCCCAATCCTCATTCTACGGTCTGATACCGGGAGAGGGGGCGGAACCACTCGGGCACATCACATTGCCCGTTACTTTTGGAGACCGGAACAACTACCGGACCAAGCATATGCAGTTCACGGTGGCCAACTTTGAGACTGCATATCACGCCATCCTCGGAAGGCCGGCGCTCGCCAAGTTCATGGCGATCCCTCACTACGTCTACTTGCAGGTCAAGATGCCAGGACCCAAGGGCGTAATCACCGTCTTGGGGGACATCCGAGTCGCTTACACTTGCGAACAGGAAACCCTCAACGCAGCAGCTGCCCTGGACATGTCGAAGCGCATGACGCATGTACTGGCTGCATCGCAGAAGGTGGACAAGGACTCTCTGGAGATCCCCGCCAAGAGGCCCGCGAGAGAAGCCATCGCGCTGTTGGCACTCCTTAGCGTCACGTTTTAGCAACGCTCAAGAGCGCGTAGATATATGTCGTTGTATGCAAAATGAATTCTGCAAGCGCACATAATATATCTCGTTGTAGCACTTCACCGTGGGAGTTACCCCAGGGTATCGTATTTATATTTCCGCAGGGAAGCAGATGGTTAAAGTGTATTGAGAATGAAATGATATATCTTGCCAGAAATATCAAGCCACAAACCCAGGGGCACAAACTCTAGGTTTGGGTAGATAATGGTCAAGTTAATGACCGGATAGAAGGTCTGAAAGACCAGCGACACACGGAGCACCTATTTCTAAAGAAAAGGAAAGACGTTGGGAGAAACTGGACCTAGACTCTTTCTAACTCAGAGCAAAAGGCACTTTAGCCTTAGCCTAGAACCAAGCTTAGATACCGGGAGCAGAGCTCGCTTCGACGGCTAGAACGGGAGAACCTCAGAACGGGGTGAGAGAGGGGGTTCTCCGGGCTCAGCACTACTATTATGAATACACCCGAACGTGGTGGACTACGAAGGACGGACAGGGCTGTCACCACCTGCCGCCTACCACTGCTGTACCGTGGGGTGCAACACACTTCCTATTTAATCAACAAGCCAGACACCACGTCTGCACTCGATGATTAAGATTTCTCTTGAGGCCTGTCAAGAGAAATCCCCGTCTTCCCTAAGGCGTCTTACGGCCCGGTCAAGGCGAGCAAACCCGCGAGATAAAACCCGGTAGAGCTAAACTAAACTCTACACTAAAGGGGATAGGACTTTGCTCTAAAGAGAGCAAGATCTTTAATCTTAAAGAAGAGCAAGAGAGAAATATCAAAGATAACTTAAGCTCTGAAATAAGAAAGTAATTGTATAAATAAACTCTTCAAAAGAAGGAAAGGATACAAGAGCTTTACAAGAACTCCGAAGACTCCGAAGATCCGAGCTAAGCTCGACTCGACTCGACTCTACTCCCAACTCTAATCCTAATCTAAGAAATGAAAAAGATACTAGAGCTCCCTTCAAGTAAAGACTTGAGATATGTGGTGCGTGTCTTCCCAAGGTGAATGAGCTTCCTTTTATAGCCTCCAGGGGGTGGTTGTCAGCGTCATTAGCACGCCAAGGCTCTGCTTAGGCTTCACGCGAAGGAGGAGACGTGGCAGCCACAGAGGGAGGCCGGCCGGCCTGGCCAGGCCGGCCGGCCTGGCCCTGGTGCCACTTGGCACCGTCCTCTGCAGGAACGGTCCTGATGCTCTCCAAAGGTCGGTAACGGTTGCGTTTAGTTGAAGCTTGTCCGAGAATCCTAGGATGTGGGCCCTTCAATCCATGTGCTTTCACCTCTAGGCCTTCCGGGTCCTTGGATCAAACCGACGTTGTTTGCACGGTGCTTGATCATCCTGGGCACTTGGCATGGCTTGTGGATCAATGACGTGGCCAGACCTGGCCAGGGGAGGCCGGTCGGCCTGGCCTAGGCCGACCGGCCTGGCTCTGTGCTAGGTTTGGCCCTTGTTTCTCCTGGTTCATCCTGCAAGCACAACTCATCCAAAACTTGTGGAATTTGTTAGTAAAAATACTTTTATGTATGGAATATGGTATGATCATCCTCATTTTACCAAAATGTTGACGGTCACTACGAGGTTATAATGGCCGTCAACACACCCCCAAGCTTAGACTCTTGCTCGTCCTCGAGCAAGGCTAAAACTCTAGGTTCGGCAGGTCAGGAGTTGCTTCAATGTTTATACTCTTAAAGTACCCTGTGCTTAAGCCAAAACTCAACAAATCACTTGAATAAGTTGGCATAAAAGAGAACTCATACCATGGTTCCGCGTGGGGCTGCATTGATTCACGTTTTGGGCTATTGAGAGCTTGAACGGTCATCTCTAAAGTATTTCCTGCAACTTTTCAGGTTCCATCTCGGAGATATGAATTTTTCAAAAAATGGTTGATTCATTCCCCGATGGTACTCTCGAGTCACTCAAGGTGTTTTAATCCTCACTCTTGGTCGGGATTGACCAATGTTTCCCTATACTAAGGCTGAAGTGGAGTTATAGGTAGGGTAAGAGTGGCATACCTTGGTTACTTCTGTTGTCGAGTCGAAGAGTGGTCCGCGAGCGATGGTTTTCGTCAAATTCCGATCTTTGGAATTCATGGCGTTTGAATGGAGAGGAAGAAGGTGTAATGTTCAAAGGTCTTTGGACTCCTTATTGTTTCTCTCTCATATTTTTGAGATGTTTCTTCTTCTTTTTTTCAGATGGAGCTTTTGTCTCCATTTTTTTTTCGAATACATCTCTTCTCTCACTTTGGTAACAGAGAGGGATTCAGCTTTGTATGGAGTAGTTGAGGACCTTTTGGGGTGAGCTTTGTGATGAGGTGAGTGTATGTCATCGACGGTGGACGTCAACCCCGGAGTGGGACTTTGACTAGTCGAC